>JAQIWJ010000192.1:0-29449 GCA_034695185.1 Discolaimus major
TACGGTACGGCCGTATTTTTTCTCAAAATACGGTACGGATACGGTACGGCGAGAAAAGCCGATACGGTCGATCCTGGGTGTGAAACTCGCATGCCATCTGGCAAGCAGTGAGTCTTTTGAAAATAAGATCATCCAACATATCTAGCTATTGCGAAAGTATTTCAATACTTCTGAGATCAATAAAAACAATGAATGTATATAATTGGATCCTATTCACAGCATGGACGTCGTTTTTTTAATCCGAAAGCATATACAAAGTTGGATCAAAATTGAAAGTGGTATTTTTTGCGTGATTTGTGACCAGTGGAGAAATGCTCGCAAAGAATTTCGTAATATGATTAATCTCATCACTGGCCGAAATATTTTAAATAGCTATGCATGCAGTGCTGCGTCAGATATTTTATCTGAAGTATAAGTCTCCATGAGTTTTCCATAAGAATCGAATACGTCTATGCTTACCCAGAAGAATATTTCCCTTTGCATTCACCCAGGTGGGTATCATTTGAAAATTAGCCTTCATTTCCACATATTGTACACACTTTTCCATGCTGATCACGGTGGTCACTTCCTTTTTCATGAAACTTCATGGTTTTTGCAACATAGGTTGTTGAAATATCGTATTTTTATAAAAATATATCACTTTTGGCATGCCTGCATTTGGATATCCATAACTTCCGTTCTACTATTGCATCCGATTTTGGGTTTGTTCTTGTTGTACAAGGCGTATAAATGGAACTCGGTCCGATATTTGGAGCACCGGAAAGCACCAACCATGAGCAGAGCCACTACTGCGTTTCATTCGGCCAAAAATCCACGCTAGACAAATTAACCTGATATGTTATTTCCAGCACCGTACTGTAGAAATATCGAAATAATCACAACTAATATGCACCTGATTTGAAATATGAACATGAACTCAAAACTGATCTTTCAATATCATCAGTGTCCAATCTGAACTTTGGAAGCCGATGAACTTTTATATCTACGCCTCCACGTGGGCGGTGTTGGAGACGATCCACTACGACTTCGCATTCCATCGATCGTATTCGAATTCATCGATTCGTACTCGGAGAAGAATCGATGCCTTGGTAGCAATGCGCTCGTCGGACGCTTCTTCACACTTCCACTCAATACCGGTGAATTCCTGATCGCCTTCTGATGAGCTCGAACCGAGTGACCATTGGTCAATAAATTGGAGATATTCGAATCGGACATTTTGGCGATCGTTTCCGTATTATCGCTATTCGATCGCACAGGTTCGATTCGGATCATTTCCGACGTGCTTTGCGCCAAATCCAACGAACTGCTGATCATTTTGAGATTGGACGCGAAATGATCTTCCAATTTCGCCAACGTCTCTTTGTGCATTTGATGCCGTTCGTGGAGATAATCCACTTGGAATGTGAGCGAGTCCAATCTGAAAATATCAACCACTGCATTGCTATTGCCAAAATGATAAAACTGGATTACCTGTCTGAGAAATATTGGAGCCGAGCTTCTAAACTGTTGGCTTGTTTCTCTCGTTTTTTGGCCATCAATTCGGCTAAGCAATCGCGTTCGAATTCGTGTAATTTCTCTTTCTCCTCCGGATTAAGGAATAATTCTAAAAATAAGGCTTCATTATGATATGACCAAACACGGGCATTGGATCAGCGGTCCAAATTCGCATACTTACTCAAAGAATGTTCAAATCGATAATTCTTATTTCGTTTACAAAATCTCCTGTATAGATATTTCGAGATCATATACGCGTGTGCCAGCACGACCAACGGTGGTGATAGGAATGGTTGCTGTTCGTAATCCATCACTTGGAAATACGATTCGAATTTGGCTATCTCCTGGGCTCGACAATTGACTTGATTGAAGACGTGACTGAAAAATAGACTTGCGATCAGCTGATGGAATGAGATGGCATTTAGCAGAAATTGCTGAAGATAGTGCTTTGGGGGGGGGGGGGGAATTCTCAACTTGGAGTTTGGCTTGAAGAAGTTTTGAAGCAATGTTGAAGCATAGGCTGAAATCGGCTGCAAGACTGGTGCCAGAGATCAAAATACAGGGCCTGGAGTCATGGCTCGAAACTACAGTATTCGAAACTTACCTGAACGCAGCCACCATCATATTCATGAATACAACGATGGCTAATAATAAATATATGGTCATGAATAATGGATGTAACCAATAACCGGGTACGCAATTCGTTCCGTTATCTTGACACGAAGTGATTTCCTCCGGATACAATGAGCCGTACAAATATGAATACGGTTTATAGCAGATATTCCTTAACATGGACCATTGCCAATCTTGATCCGGTACGACGATCGATTGACGCAGAATACCGAACGAGGCTAATATGACGAATAGGATTGTCGATAATAGCAATAATTGCCCGACCATTTTCCCGTACATATGAATATAGGGATTCAATGCCGAATTGACGCTCATCAATTGAAGTACACGTAAATACCAGAAGACGATATTGATGCAATACAATACGCGACCGGTGGCTAACGTTTCCGGATCCAGACGTAAGAATAAGGCCAAGAAGAAGGAGACGCACGCTAATATCGTACAACTGTCCCATGCACTGGAGAAGAAGATCAATAATCGAGCAGATAATTGCCTCGGTTCTTGAACCAGGATCTAAAACGAGGCCTTGTCTTACTGTAGAACGATTGCGATCACGCTGAATTACCTTTCTAAGCTGATCGGCCGTAAATGTTGCCATGAATGCGATGACGTAATATTCCGGCCATTCAGGAATGATCGGAGTCCGTACCAATACGATGTAGGTGAAGAATGATAAGAATATGAAGTAGCTGAACTGAAAAAAGCAAAATAGCATTACAGTATGCCTTGACCTCGAGTGCTATGCTTGCTTACTGTGAATGACCAGAAGGCGGTGACTGGAGCTGAATAAAATTCCAATATTTTCCTACTCATTTCCAACGGTTGACGTTGTTTCGGTTTATTCACCGGTGGAGGCCTGAAATTACGGTATGCTCAAATCAATGTAAGATAAATTTCATGATCTTACCTTTCCATCAGTGATTGTGTTCCCAGTAATGCCGTATCCAATTCGTAAGCCGTCGCGTGCCGTTTCAACGGTTTGCTCAATTTGGGAGCCAACGCTGAATCCTGATTCCCGTCCAAATACGAGAACGGCGTTTGGCATTGAGATTCGCGTCGCCTACTGGCCGCTGCACCGGGTGAATACGTATCGTCCATGGAAAATTGATTCGATCGTTTCCTTGGAGTTTCGTGAGACCGGTCGCGCCAAGTATCTTCGACGGCCGGTGAGAAGGTTACTGTAGGTACCTGCAAATGAGCTTTTCTAGCTTCCGACAAGAGATCCATGGAAAAACTTACCCCACTCACAGATATTCTCGCCGTTTCGGCAGTGAAGAAAACGGATTGTCGTTGTGAGATGTTTGGCGTTGCTTGTGCTGATTCCTCGGCGAAATGCATGCTTTCTTCGTCTTCCACTAATTCCGTATCGTTTTCGCTATCGTCGTTCGAACTGATCGTACTGGAATCGTCTTGCCAACTTGCTTTTCTACTTTCGGTTTGACCAACGCCGCCTCGATAAGCTAAATTTGAGGCGTGATAAGCGGTGTCTTTTCAAGGCACTTTGGTCAGAAGTATGGGAAATGGAACCAAAATTGATGAGATCATATGTGCCATTTAGGCACTTGGTGTCAGAAAATTTGAAAAGCGACCCCTGGTGCCCCCCCCCTGACTGCCCAAGAGTCAAAAGCTTACTTTCTGATTCCTCAGCAGTTTGTGCTTGTAATTGCAATTCTTCTTTCGTTTTGAACGTCAAATAAGCTATGATCGGTGGACATAAAATGCCAGCCACCACTTTCAGATTGATATTCTTTCTCAATCGCAATCCGCCCAACCATAAATCGGCCAATAATAGCTGACAACTTTGATGCGCGACGAATGCTTCGTTGCAAGCTGAAGCCGCCAATGAGATGCAAGTACTTTTGCTGAATTGACGCAATTCGTACGTGAGTAATTGCAAAGTCGTATCGTCGTCCGTTTCATAACATTGAGCCAATAATTCGCATGCCAACGTTTTGAATTCGCTGAAATTCGTATCAGGAATGTGTTTGAAGAAATTTGCAATGGAAAACGCGTACTTTGCGTTGGCTTCCAGCTGTTGACAAACTTCCATTTCCAAATAATCCTCTTCGGCTTCTTTGGCCAGTGATTGATATAATTGGCCGCCGATCAAAGCCTGAAATGAGGCATCGCATTAGGAATATTTGGATTGATCAGGCGAATGCTAGGTTATCGATTGATCAGAATCTGGATGAATTTGATCAGATGAATGCTAAGTTATCGATTGATCAGAATTGCAACGCAATACAAGCCTGCACATTGGCTATGCAGAAATTCATCGGTCATGAAGGCATAGCGGCTACAGTAAGCCTGCTGGTTATACCCGATGTCCAGTATGCAAAAATCCAAGGCTTACCTTGGCCAATTGCTCTTGTCCATTTTGCCAAAAACACATGGCTAATTGTTTCCTATTAGTCAGTACAGCCCATAAGAACAACTCGTGATATGGATATGCGAAATGCGGCCGATTTCTGTGATCTGAAAATGGGCTGACCATTAGATATGGTCATTTTCTTGTGCAGAAGGCATACTTAGAAATATGGATGTCCTTTTATTATCGATGGCATAAATTCCATCGACTCGTGGAGCAGTGCTTTTCCTTCTGGCTGCTTCCAAATGGGCAGCCGTGCTTCTTCGGCGTTGCTAAAAGCGATGCGTGTGATTTTCGTGAAAAGCATCTCCAGAATAATGGGCTTACAGAATATTGTAATTCAGCCTTATATCGCTTTCTGAATTCGATCCTGGAATACGTCGATCGATACCCGAATCCCATCAGTTTCTCGACGATCAATCCGATATGTGGGAGTTTGTATTTCGTATTTTCGTCAGCCTTCTTCACAACGTCTCTCAAGATGAATCGCAGTGTATTCGGAGGTCCGCAATCCTGAAAATTTGGGATCATGAGGCTCCTTTCCATATTCAAATTTTGAAAAGATGCTTTTCAAAATTGCAGTCAATAATCTTGGGCCAAGCTTGTGATAAGAATTTTTGGCGCATTTTCAAAATTGGAAACATGCATGAGCACGTGATCACTTACGCTATTGTATAGCTGTTCTAATCTGGCTATGGTCAAAAATCGATCCATCGCAAGACCATTGGATAAAAGTAGATTAACGAAATCCACTCGATCAAACATCAATGCGTTCATCATAGCCTCGTCCAACGACCCGTTCGGCCATTCCAAACCGACACCACCGGCGTCCTCTAATATTTCTCTGGCCAAATCCTCTCGGTCCCATGTGACGGTCAAATTCAATTTTTCCATAGCCGCTAATGGTAATCCTTTTAGCAATGCGTTCAATATGGATACGTCCAATTCAGTCTCTTCTGGACGACCGTCTGCGTCCCCACCTCGATCCGTGGTTGAGGTTCGATAAATCGTGATCTGAAATTCGGATCGCATTATTCAGATCATTGTATACAAATATGATCACTTACGTAATTCTTTTTCAATCGGACGAAATTGGTCAACATGGCTGATAATCGATTGGCTTCGCTTTTCTCAATACCCAATTGCGTTTGCATTTGACGAATTACACGTCGAATGATTGGTGTTTCTTGTGCATTTCTGAAAATTTGATTTTGGATATTGGTATCCTTGAATGCTGGTTGTAAATTACTTGTCCTCGTGCGACCTCTCGTAAACCATGGATACCCAATCCGCAGCCGCTCCTGTGCCAGCGCACGCGATGACCGGTGCTATTGGTTCCATCGATACATAATCGAACATGGAATTCAAAGACGGCAATCGACCGTTGACCATTAAACAGACCATTGGTATACACCGACCGCCGGAATTCTTGACTGGTAAACTCCTGAGGAAATCCTCGAACCGTCGTCTGACCGTATGCGCCATACTGGACGGTCTACCCATGGTTCCGTCGTCGATCAAAACGAATCCGCTGTGTCCTTCGCTCAATAATCGACTGGAACCGTGGCCGTGGTGCGGTTGATCATCGGATCTTTGCACGTGACCGCAGTAAGGCACGTCGGAACCATTGACGCCTGATAAGTATTCGGTACCTCGGACCATGCCCCAAGAGGCGAATCCGATCAAATGGATGTGTCGTGATTTATTATTTCTCCATGATGAAGTGTCGTGGAATGCGGAAACAATATGCTCATTGATGCCTGAAATAAAAATGCGCGCATCAAGGCTGATGTACTGCTTTATGGATACTGTAATGGGTGCAAATTCTCATGACATTTTTCATATCACATTTGCCTGATCGATTAGCGTACTGTAATTGGACAATTTTCAACCTCATGATTCATGCAAGCATTTTTACCATGTGCATTGAGTGATAAATACTTTTTTGCTTGATATTCATTCAGCATGTACAGGTATACTGTAATCCAATATTCATAATCTTATCATGCAACATGTAGCATTTTTTACTGCTACCAATCGTGCCCTGAAAACTCGTGAGTGAGAAACCCCAGTGTACGTTCAAGAAAGCCCGATACTAAAACTTGATTTACGGCGCCCTGAATAAATTGGGCACAGGCGGTGCCTGGCTGTGTCAAAGTGAAAATCGTTGACTCGAACGGAAGTGAATGCCAAAACAGCAGTAAAAGCCATAAAAAGCCATATATTCACTATAAATCATGCGTCCTAAACCTGACATTGCCTCCAGCTAGTGTATATATACTGGTTTTTGATAAAACTGGAGTCTGACTAGTTTCACAGATATGCAAAAATTAGGCATCAATGGAAAATGTGAAATTAGGCAAGAAATTTGCGCATGACTAGAATGGATTTACATATGCGTATGAGATTAGATATTTTGAATAATTCGTGTCAATGCCGTGCCTCAATAGCAGTAACAAAATTGGTCATGAATTTTTGCTTGACACTCGTGTTCTACGATGAACAAGCACTTGAGCTGAAATGCTACTTGAAATTTCAATTTCCCTGATGCGAGAAGAGCGAAAGTAAACCTTCCCAAGGGTCTTCCGATTCAAAAAATGCATCAAACGCAAAACCATGCAAGGACTGACTGGACTTGTCTCTCACCAGCTTTCAAGCCGGAAGTGATGATCCATGTCGAAGCAGTTCTAGCGGCTTTGGATAATCCTTTTTTAAACGCTTTGATAAATGCAGGTGTCAATGCGAAATGATCATCGCCCGAATCGTGTATGGTGATGACCAAAGTGGGCGGTTCTAAACCCCATACGTTGACGAGTAAATGCCATAAATCGGACGGATCAGTATCGAAATCCGTTCTCACATACTGAAAATAGGCTCATCACTGAAGCCTTGGGCAAGCAAGGTGAAAAGCCAAACCATACTCTAGCTTTTCTCGATCCATTCCCCACGCGGAATGTCAATGTACCGTACGCGTCGGTGGGATGAATATTCGTACACCTCTCCACGCTCCATCCGTGATTTTGATTATGACACGTATCCGGGCAATCTTCTTCGCTTTCGAAATAATAATGCAAGGCTAAATGCCTTCCGCAACCGCACCTGCGTAATTTCATTCGTTTATAATCACATTTTTTCGACGGCATTATTTTTAGTATAATAAAGCTAATGCCGGTAAGCTACGAGGAGAGAGGAAAGAGGAGATTTATTTTACTTCGAAGAGTCTTTGGAGACGGGCACAACACGAATGCATTCGCGTTTGACGAATCGTTGCCTTATCCATTCGTCCACCGTTGATGTGGTCTAGAAAAAGGAGAGAGAGAGAGGGAAATTCGATGCATAGCATTAAGGGGCCAGAGAAAGAAGTCATCATTAATATGCCATTTACGCAGTTGGAGTTTATGCTTCTGTTAGCTTTAATACCCGATCCGGTGCCAGTGGTTGCGGATGAGTCCATAATAAATTTAATATATGCAATTTTCAGCTCCGCATCCAGAAGCGGAATATAGGAAGGCTCTAGACTGGGCCCTCTTTCTCCAATAATGCCCCCGTAGATTATTTACACAGATCAACGTATGTCTAGTTTCCGCCAGAAAGGAGAGTTTGAACTGCGGAAAACGAAAGCGGATCGACCACTGTTCGAGTCTATAAACAGGAGTCAAAATAGGCAAAAACTTTGCGCATGGAAAATGGGCATAGGTATTTTACATATCCTGTGACATATTTTCACTCCCCCCCCCCCCCCACATCCCCTCTTTCCATGTACAGAATATTTGTAATCGTTTTGACATGTGTCCTTTTATATATTTACTCCATTTTCATACATGGGCCGTGAAAAAAACTGGTCCTTGATTTCCACGTGCGGTACCAAATATGGATTTTATCACGTATGGGGGGGGGGGGGAAGTAACGATAACCAGTGGATGTCAAATCTCATTCTCAGCCTTAGCCAATTAATTTTACACTAATCAAGAATGATGTCTAGGAAGAAGAAAAGGCCATCCCCCTTTTATTAACGAAAAAGCCAGGGCTAATCCCCCAGCCTAGCACCCGGACTAGGGCATGGCTAATAGAAGTCGACTCTGAGTAAAGGCCATAAAAGCCATTCTAGCAATAGAAGGGATTTCTATGAAAAATACAAGATTCATTCTTCCTGGTATCAATGCAATGAGTTGAAAAATGCTAGATACAGCCAGAAATGGTGTGGGACAGCCGCAGACAAAAGTAGTGACCCCGCCATTTTATCTTATCTTTAAAATAAACACAAGCAATAATATATCAGCTTCTCAAATTTTACTAGAGGCGGAGTCAGGGATGCTTTTTTACTGTTTTGGCATCAAGGCATGTCAAAAGAGGCCATGCGTCTCAGATTGGGGGGGGGGAGCTACCTGAACCTTTAGCCGGAAGATGGAATACTTGGAATGGGATGAAAATCCGCGGAATGAAACGTTGACATTTCAAATGCGCCGATTTCTGCTACAGAAAAGGATGACTCTTCCGATGCGGAGAATTTTGCTCGCTATTACACCTGGCCGAGGGTGATGATTCGCAAACAAAGAGGCCATTGAAAAAGCAGGGTGAATGTAGTTCATCTTTCGCGACAGATTGATTCATGATCTTCAAGTTTAGTATGGAGCTACAGTATGCCATTATTTGCTATCATGCAAAAACATAATAGCTATTGGAATCAGCATGGCTGATTGTACCGGAAGTTACGCTTGCATGGCACCGTTGGGTGCAAAATGCACTTTCCGTGAAGAGCATTAGTAAAATGACCCAATTCTGGTGATGATAAGATCCGCAGCATTTTGCTACTATGGAGCTTTCCAAGTAATTAGAAACCTGGAGAAATTGGATTCGCATGTAAAAGTGACATTTTCTGAATGCCATCACATCATGGTTCCGAGTTCGGCCCTATTCAGAAATCCTGATCACCAACCGAACGAATCATCCTCTGCATTCAAGGAATAGTGCGAAGTGTCAGCGTATCATGGTATTTTGGATTTGTACCGTGCAAAATCATGCATCGGACGATTATTCTGGAGTATGGTGATCATTCTTGGTCTCTTATTGACCATTGATCAAACCATAGAATTCGCTCTGGATTATATACTTGAGGATATTGGTTGACCAATGTTGCCAGTGAATTTCCGATCGGCGGGAATTTGAAATGGCCGAATATGACCGTTTGTAATCTGAGACAATATTCCATCAGAAAAATGCAAGTGATTGGCATAAATGATCCCTATGAAATTGCTCGTATGATCGATGATCCCAGTGGGGAAGAGACGAGATTTTATTTTTTATCACAGGGAAATACAACGCAGCATCGGAATGAGAGTGATATAAATTTTGAGAACATAAAAAGAAGTGAGGAATCAGGTTTCTGAGAATTGATCAAATGATCAGTGACCATGCTTTCACTGGCTTACTGTAGCCGCATCGCAAACGGGCTGAGCTTTCAAACTCCGCCCTCTGGCATACTGTAGCCATCAATAATGCGAATTTTCAGCAAATCACCACCATCTCATTCATATGCCAAGATACAGTGATATTTTGCTGAAAAATTCCAGCATTGCAAAACCCATTGCCGACACGTGATTGTTCCAAATTCACATTCTGCCACGCCTCGATGTTATCGAATGTGTAGATTTCAAAAATGCTACTAGTTCATGGGAATCTTCCGTCAGAAGTTATATCAAAGTGACCTCCAAAATGGGGTTATTGGCTATCATGAATTGGATCAACCCATGATGCTACGTGCAAGGCCATACTTGGCCCAAGGTTGGCCCATATGATGGGCAATAATCCCCACAAAGTATCTTTTGTAGGTCGCGATGTTTCCTGAAGATTCAAATCGAAATGTACAGAAAGTGATCATTGCGACCAGTGGTGATCGGTTAGATTTTGACCTGTAGTTTTGGAACGGGTGAGCCGATTTGGCTCAAACGTTGCGAAATTGTAGGGGTACTATCCCTTGATAATCAGGCAAAGTTTCATTGAGATAGCTTTAGCACTAGTGGAAAAATCGTGATTTTGGGGGAAATGGCCAACTTCGGACCTCGATATCTCGAGAACGGTGCGGAATTTAGACAAAAGAAAGGTGAACACCAACATCAGCATGATTTGCTCTACAAAATAGGTCAGAATGAGCCATTTTCCCCTTCAGCTGGCCGGGGTGAATTTTTTCAGGAAATCACTCTTACACATGTATGCCAACAGAGTGATCATTGTGAAATAAATCCGATACTGATACGCACCGATATGTACCCCACCCAATGCTAATCAATGATTAATGATAAGCAATCAAATTGATCAATATAAATCGAGATCGGATTTCAACAAAGCTGATAAGATAAATCACCCATAAAATTTGAATGCGAAATGATTATTTCCAAATTGCATAGTGTTTGCGTTCTACAAAAATAGCACCGAAACTGACCATTACAGTATGACCATTGGTCAGCATAGAATAAGTACAACCGCGCACGTACAAAAGGTTACTGTAACCGTTCATTGGACAGTTCTTGTAAAATCCATTTTTTCAGGGCATCACGCCATCGATGGCATATCCTTGGTTTCTTTTTTTAATCGACGTTCGATTCGGCGCGCCACGTTTCGTGATTTGCGGAGATTGAGCGACGTCCGGTTGGAATCCGTAAAACGCCACTACGCGATTCAGAATCTCCATACGTCGATCGTTGAATTTCGAATTCATGGCCATACTTCGATGAATAGTAATCGTATCCGACTCTTTGGATTGGCTTTTCCTCGACGATTTTCTCTTGCACGATTTGGGAACGGGAGGAACGATTGGGATGGGTGGTAAATTGAATTTCAAACCGTTATTCTCCAAATACACCATATAAGTCAATAATAAATTCACATCCCTGAACGCAACGTATTCCCGTTCGCTGGCCTCGTATAATCTTTGTTCGCTAATCATTCGACCTCGACGAACGTAGCATAATGCGTATAAGCATATGACCGCTACGCACAGTGTGGCTAATATGGCGGCTGTCAATAAGATGCCAATTTTCACATCGGCCGCATCGGGATCGCAGAATGCTGAATATAAGGACATGATGAGAATGAATTCCAACGATTCAGATTTCACTAATCAATCGAAGACGACCGTCTGACGCAACGTCCAAACACTGACTGACGATCTCCTCAGCTGGTGCTTGCCAACTGACGCATGTCCCGCCCCCTCTCGTGGCTGAAACTCCGCCCACCGAACGCCTGGAAGGCATACTGTAACCGCCTCTAGAAGAGCCGATATTCACCAGTTTTTCAACAGACCTGCTATATTTTGTGACATTTGACCAAATGAATCAAATAATTCAACATGAATCTCAACAAAATAATGCCTACGAACATGAGAATGGATTCAGCGAAATTGTAACAATTTGGACGGTATAAAGGAAATAAAAACATAAATAGAATTCCATGTACAAAAAATGATCAGTATCCAAATGTACAAAAAATCCCCGTCCATGAAACATGGGACCAACCAGCAGTCAATGAAAAAGTAGCATTATCATTATACAAAAAAGCCTCAACCAAATTAGAAATTCTGACCTAACATCAATCAGAGTTATAAAAATAAAAATCTACCAAAGTGTCCAGACCATAAGTAGAGGAAATGAAGAATGGTTTTTTCCAGCCAATCAAACCGTATCGTCCTCTAATTTGAACGTGGCACCACCCGGTGGCAAAGTGAATTTCATCGCTTCCAAATCGACAGGTTCCTCACCGCCGCCCACATTCGAAGGCCGCTCATCCGACTTGTGATCATTGGTTCTGCTGGTCGTCTCGATCGGTACTGGACCGTTGCTATTCTTCATTTTACTACGCTTCTTCAATTTCACTGTCCTATTTGCCAGCACTTGCGTACCGATATCGGCTTTGGCCAACGCGTAATATGCGGTCGGTGCTTCGTTGCTGTCGTCGTCTTTACCCGACGGTATTGGCTTTCCGGTTTGGTTGTAAACTTCTTGCACCCGTCGTTCCCAGAAATTTTTGTTCTTATGTAAATCCTCCGTCTTTCTCAATACGAAATCATCCGCACGACCGTAATCTGGCGGATTCGCTTCTGGATCATAACCTGAAACAGAAAGATATCAATTTCAAAAGCAATATTGCATGAAAATAAGCCCGCCTTACCAAGATGAGCAAGCATTGGTGCGATCGTTGGCATATCCCGTACGACTTCCTGAGGGAATTTTCCGACCCACGACGTTAATGAATCGGTATTGACCGGCTTCACGACTTGGTCAGTGCTTTTTTCCGTTCTGAAAATAAACCATTCATCAATCACTGAGAATTGATCACATATCACTTACTTCGAGAGTGATATTTCTTTTCCAATGAACATCTCGTGATGCAGGACGGAGTCGTTCCACGGCAAGTCCAGGAATTGCAATAAATCTTTCATATGCTTCTCCGGATGCAAGACCAACTGTTCGTAATACATTGGGAAGCATTTGCTGTCGCCGACCAAATAACACTGATGATACATTTGACTGACGGCTTGATTCCATTTCTCCAAGCATTGTCGTGGATTCTTCAAATCGAAGCCGGTCACGGTCACGCCTCGGGAGATCATCGAATGCACAACGGCTCGACCATCGCGGATCATTAGTATGAATTTGCTGTTCGGAAATAATTGGTTCAAATATTCCGTCGATTTCAAAGCGAATGGATCCTTGTTGCACAGTCTCGGCGCCGGTTGAGCGTGTTTGGCGATGATTTCCAGAATGAAACTCGAAATAGCCGAATCTAATACTTGATCCGTGACGCCGGCTTCCATTAATCGTTTCCATTCTTTATCATTACGTTTCCATTGAGCACGCATACCCAATATCCTTGGTACGACTCGCGTTTCTTCGCCGCATCTGAAAGAAAGACAGAGCGATTATTGTGATTACTACACAATTGGTGAAGCCAAATCTGACAAGGGAGGTATACTAGGTGCCACCTCAGAAGTAGCCTAGAATGTGTGCAATTTAATAGCGAAAAACATGCTGAGTCCGAAAATCGTGGTTTTAGCTGCTGTTGGTGTATTGTCAGCTAGAAAATTACCATCAAAGTGGACACCTGACCAGCACCAAATGGACCAAATAGCATATCAAATGATAGCTGAGAGTTCACTGATGAATAATCCATGCATAATATAGATGGGCACTGAACGGATGGCAAGAAATTGGCCAATGACCACTTAATTAACTGGTTTTTGACCATTATCTGGCCAATGGCTAAGTGTTTGGCAAAAATAAGAGCATATTTTGCTTCAGCACATCATTTCCTATCATTTGATGTGCCACTGAACAGGGTAGGCTGAAATTTTGATGTCCACTTCACTGTCCATTTACTGGTCACTGAGGCAAGAACAGCACAAATAAACTTCGTTTTCCTACTCAACATGAAAAGCTCTTTCAAATAACGTATGTCTTATCAAAATCGGAAGATGGCACCTAGTATACCTCCCTTGTGAGAGATACTGAAAAATCAACTCACCTCACTTCCGGATGCGCATCCAACATAGCCCGCATGAGCGTGGTTCCACTTCGCGGAAATCCACCAATGAATACTAAAGGCATCTCGTTGTGATACTGGAATACTTGACCGCTATCAGCGTCCTTCACAATCAACTGGTCCCGTTTCACCATGGCAGATCCGCCAATACCGCCGCCCGAAGCCATTCTCATTGAGCCGTCACCGCCGAATAATGCAATATCTCCGCACTTGGCTATCCACAGCAATCGTGCGATAAGGCACAACAGAAGCACAACCGCCAACGTGAAGCAAGTCTGTAATCTCGGCAGACGCATCCTGGTATAATAATCACACTCGGTAGCTGAGGAATGTGAAGATGATTTGGTAATAAGAATATCCGTGGTCGTTGAAATAGCGTAGACACTTCAGAGTACTGTAGGCGGGGTATGTACACAAATCACTGGAAGCTGGACGGGGTCGTAGGAAGGGAAGCCGCGGTCGAAGGCAAAATGAATAGAATTCCGACGTTAATTCAACGTTGATGTTGAAGAATGTTCAATAAAATTTCCCATAAGCATCCACCAGCAGTCGCAAATTCAGTTACTATTGGACGTAACCATGGACGGAATATTGATCATCGAATAAACGGCCTCTGAAAAAAAAATCGTATCATTATTATAAATGCACATTGACCACATTGTTGCATAGCAAGAAATCGTTGTGGGAAGTCTCAAATACTAGCCTATGCATGATTTCATACTGAACAGACCACACGGAGGGGATATTCACTCGAAAATCCGGTGATAAAACCTTAGCAAAAAAGTTGAACGCTTCAGATAAAAACCTATTGAATAGCTTAGCTAACCCTGAGATTGAAAACTCAACCAAAAATCTATCATCTCTATCTCACGAGAATCTCAAAAACAAATACTCTTTCTTCACTGACCTAGGGTATCCGCCTTTTTCTTACTCACCGAAAGAACCAATCCAGTACTTCATAAACCAACTGCTCCGGACTCATAGGATCGAAAATTCAAGCTAAGATCATTTTTAAGTAAACATATTTAGAAAACGAGCTGCCGAACTCAGGAGAAAAGTCGGCTTCGTTTTGACAATCATCTCTGACATCCAATACACGTGATGCAAGTCGATCGAGAACGTTCCATCATTCTCAACAATGCATGCAATATAGGATGGAAAAGAACTTCGTCCTAATTTCCTCCTAATAATCTCGAATACTCGAACTAAAAGCGATGCTCACGTCTCAAATTTCTCACATCAATTAACGGGAGTCAATGAAACTACTTCTAAGATTGAACGGAGGATAACGGTAGAAACGCAGTTCTTTTGAAATGCTGGAACATCGTCCAACTAAACATCAAATGCAGAAGAAGAGTGTTTCAAAACACAATCGCCCACAAGTCGAACGTAAGAAATTCGAGGTCGATGCGCATTTGTCAGAAGAAAGCTGTAAGCTTAGCTCAGACGAACTGACGCCAACTGTCTCCGAGTTCTCATCGGCGACCACACAAAAAATGGCGCAGTTCGAAAGAAAATCTATTAAAATCGAAGAATGCCTAGTGCTCTCCCACTCGACCCGAGTCCATTAGTAATTTAGCATTCGACACAAAAGCATGCCAATACTTCAACAACAAGCCGTATTGACGGCCAGAAATGCAAAAAACAGGCCCAATAATGTAAATTGCGCCTCTGGAAAGGGCTTTCCCCCTTCTCTCGGTCGGTACATTGCGCAGACGTATTACATTAGATTTGGAAAACCGTGACTGGGAAATAAGCTTTCGGACGACAGCGGGGGTACTTAAATTAAGAAAAGTCTTTTCATCCCCTGCAGAGACTTCATTCTTCGTCTTAGCTCAAGACTTCATCGGAAGCCGAGAAAAGCATGCGACTTATGAATACTCAACCCCACTCGACACGGCTCGGACAAAGAATGCCATGTAGTACCAAGGCACCATTTACGGTCAGCCGGTTTCATGGAGACAAAAACTCCGCAGAAAGTATTCATCGGCCGACCATATCTCGACATGACAAGACCCAATTGATGTAAAAACAGGAGCTAAGCAGGCGAAAAATAATTCCTCATTCCATCAGGAGAAACACACAATTCCTCTTTACCTTTCGACCTACAAAAATACACGCCTCCTTTGACAATAGAGGCTAGTCGAAAGCACAAGCGTTTTCCAACTTCGGAAAAGGCTAACAAGCCTCGCTCTCGAAATGTCGAACAGTGCCAGCTGGCACATCCGCCCGCTTTTAGGGCGGGTCTCGATTAATTAATCCCATAAAAATCATGCCGATTTTCAGCAGACATCGTAAAAACTAAATTATATGCCCACGTTTCGATGTGGGCGAGAAATAACATGCTTATTAGCATGATGGCCAAAAAAGCCAGGGGACTAACCGTGTGGGAATGTACAGCAAAAAAACTTATAATCCTGAACAAAGAACATCAACTAGAATTTAATTTAAAAAATGGCTTTTCAACAAACCATCTCATCACGAGACGAATGATCAACGCGAATAACGCCAGAAGATACCGCTAGAGAATGAATAGCAGCACTTTTCATCAAAGCGGCTACCAAAGATTAGCTCCGGCAAAAACACGAGTATAAACGCCAACGCAGAAAAAGCTCAGATGGGAATTTTTATTCTCTCTCAACGGCTAATCTGCCTCAGGATATAGAAGGACAGCAAAAAAATGGATGGATCAGGGAATCCTCATTCATTGGCTCCCAGCTGATCAATGCCAGTCAAGCCGAACGAGGAAAAATACATAAACTCCTCAATTAAACTTAGCTAATCAAATGATAAAAGCTCCATATGAATTGGGGATTGGAACAGATTAAATCGCCTACTACAACTGCAGCCAAAGCAGCAATTGCTCTTCCGTAGAGCAATAAAACGAAATGATCCGATATAAACCGTAACGAAATACGGTATCATCATACAAAGCCTCGCCTAGTGGAAAGCGAATGCTATCACATCCGCTGGAATGCCACGTTTCCTAACGATGAACGAAGCTATTTCCTGCTCTCATCGACGAATGGCAGAAACTCAATCAAACCGTGCACAATGCATGTTCAGAAATACAATGCAGTCAAACTGGAAAAGCGTAATTGACTCATGGTAATAACCGACTACCTCGAAAATCGCCTAATACACGACCTCAACCTCATGAAAAGCCCATGGCAAAAATAGGCCTCCCCACAAATTCAGGATTCGATCAAAAATTCAATTAAAAAGCAAGCCCCCTACCTGTACTGCTGGGCATAAAATCCTCAAATAATTCCAACAGTTCATTCGAGATGTTGGATAATTCTGGAACTACTTCTTCTCATTGCCGAATTGCAATTTTACAAAATCGGTCCAATGAATTAGGAACAGACGATTTTAGGCACGTGTCAATATTATACGCGCGCATTCTCATTTCAGTTCGTCGTTTCTTTGCGTGAAAGTGTACCGGAACGCGTAAGGAATATAAAAAGTTACTTCGACGCCATTCAAATATGGCGAAGAATAGGCGATGATTTCCTGAATTTCCGGTTTTTCTCCATTTTTGGTCTTTTTACCGTCATCCCATCCCAGCACACCCAGTCGATTCGCAGGTACGGACTGCTTATGACAACCTTCAAATCGGCAGGCAATGAAAAGCATAGGAAGAAAAGGCGGGAAGACATACGGTAACCGCGTCACGGCTAACAGGAGGGTCTCAATTTTCGAAAAGGGCGTTCCGCCGTGGAAGCTATTACAGTAACCCATGCCCAAAAAAGGCTACGAAGGCAGATCTTGCACAACGAGTTGATAAAACGGGGGCATGACACAACCTGTGGAAATTCAACCTGTATAAAACGCTGCACACTCGCTTCATTTTGAGTCGTTGTCACGGGAACAGGAATTTTATTTTCTTATGTACCTGTCGAATTAGAAGCATTATTCCTTCATTCTACTAAATTTTACGTACACAAAATGCGTTCTGCTTATGTTGAAGCATTGAAAAGTTTCCTTGAGAAAGGAGCCGTTCAAGAGAAATTGGAACCTGATTATTTGATCAGTGAATTGAGGAAAAAAGGTGTCATCAATCAAACGGAAGCTGATGATATCATGGCCAAAAATTCTCGTTTAGTCCGTCAACGGGTGAGTTGACCTATCGGTCAACTAGTCAGGCCAAACAGCATGTCCATTTTGACACCCTTGGAAATTTTCAGGAATTGATGTTGGACATCATATCTCGTCGTGAAGATGAAGCTTTCGATACTCTTTTGGAAATCATGGAATCAGAGCATTACAAATGGGCGCGTGATATATTGCAAAGCATCGTCGCTAAATCCGTGAAAAAAGAGCAAAAGATTATTGATCAATGATCATTTCAATCCATAGCTAGAAGCGCATGCGTTTCTGATGATATATTGATGACGAAACGGTAGATTTGATTTTCTATATACCCATCCAGATTGCATTGCGCAATTTGCACAATTTAAATTTTTATATGATGAGTAAAATTCATATTGGCGCCATTGTTTTTTCCCTTGTCGTAGTCTTTCGCCTGATGTTGCTCCATCGATGTCTGCTACGAGGTGGCAGAGCATAAAAATCGGAACATGGCTATACTGTGTAGCCATGAATCGGAAATTCTAGGAAATTTGGAGGAGAATTCACCCCATAAAAGTTCTATAAATTTGGTTGATAATTGATCAAATATGGCTCGTACTACGAGTGCATCCGCAAATGCACGTGTCGAAGATATTCCAGAAATGTCCGAATTGATGGCTCCTTTCATTCGTGGATCGACGGATTTGGATGGTCGTGGTCTGACTCCGTACAAAGTGAGTGAAAAATCTTAGGAAAATGTTGCCATAAAACATTGCAAGGAGTCTTCAATTTCAGGTGACTTTATTGGCACTGTTGGAGCAATATTTGACTTGCGAGCTTCCGGATGATTTTTCGGCTCCAGAGAAACGTCGGATCATGTTGGCGTTTCTGTCGTTACTCCGAACCACTTATTTACCGTGCGTTGATTTACATCGCATAATTTGCCTCGAATTGCAATCGGATGTTATGAGAAAAATCTTCCAAATTACGTAAGTAGAGTATTTCTCCTATTTATTCCTGATAATGAAAGCGATGATTTTTCAGGGTCAATCGTGCCGTAGAAATGAATCCGGATTTATTCATGACAATGCTATACGGATGCGTTGCAACGATAATGTATGGCGAAGCCAAATCGGTGGTCAGAAGTACGAGTTTAGCTGGTAAGTTTATCGTTTTTCTCTCTATTTTCATCAGATCACGTGTTTTTAGGCCAATTCACTCGAAAGATGTTCATCAGTTACAAGAAAGCCAGTTTTTCGGAGTTCAGCCGTTTGTTGACCGATTACGGACGTTATTTCGAAGCGGCGTGGCCTCAGATCAGGCATTTGGGAATCACTGTCCAAAACCAGGATATTCCGAAGTTGGAAGGCATCGGCGTCACAATCAAGCGGTGTTTGGATTCATCATACGACGACCAATCGGCGGATCATTCCATGGAATTAAATCAAGATCTTCTCAACGTTCCTGCCACCAACGCGTGCATCGATGTTGAGAAGCAGGAGCCGTCAGTTGTGCCAAGCCAAAAAGAAGCTTTGGCATTTATTCTGAAACAAGTAAAAGCTTTTCGTCCATATTTGCAATTGCCCTAGTCTTCCAGTTCTTATATTTCAGATATATTTATTGGAACATGAACCAGCGACTGCGATGTCCTACGCATCAATGGTACAATGGATTAAAAAGATGCGTCGACAGATCCCGAGTTTATATGACCTGGTAAGATGCATCCTCTGCTGCCTGTTCTCATCTGCATACAAGTTTCCATTGCAGCATTTCCTGGAATATCTCAACGAGTTGAGGATCAAGGATTTCGCAGCCGCTGAGGAAATTCTGCACCGATACCTCGATACTGCTGGTCTGACGCTCATGACCAAGGGTATTCTCGATATGACGACGACCAATCGCATCACCGGTCCAGCCAATACGATTATCCCGACGAGTGCATTTCGTTCGTTACGATATGGACCATTATTATTGGCAGATATGCATCGGCGGTTTGGAAATGAGTAAGCGTTGCATATTTTTCATACATTGAAAGGTTAACAAGGGCTTTATGTTGTAGGGGCAAAGCTCTGGCGTATTTGGAAGAGAGTATAAAGAACGCGGAGGAGGCCAATGACAAATCGTGCCTGGATCATGCAGTGGTAAGAATTGGACTGACTATGGCCATCAATGAAATGACTAATCTCAGTTTTTTTGTAGGCGTTATTCTCCGTGATGAAGTGTGCAAAGCAACGGAAGGACTACCAGCGGCTTCTTGATCAAGTTTTGAAAGATACCGAAGATAGAAATGCTACCGTAAGTTTGTGTTAAGAATCTCTTTCAAGCTGCTGACCATTGCCCTTATTTCAGGCACTGCATTTGCGATGTCATTTATCTCAACTATTGAGGAATATCGAGGATTCCGAGAATGTGGACAGGTATATTTATGGATGACTAAGTCATCGTGTTATTTATTCACTACTTCCTTTTCAGTATTACGGTTATCAAGCAGCTGATTTATTCGGAAATCAACGAGAAGCTACCAGGGAAAGATCACGATTCGCAAAAGGCGGTGGAACGATCAATAAAGAATTCGTTACGGGTGGCATTGTCGTCCGCATATCTTCAACGAGGATATTGGGACGCCGCGTGTTTGGAAGTTCAGAAGCTGATCTCATTGACGCGGCCCAAGACGGCGGACGTCAACAGTATCGCTGTTGTGAACATGGCTTACGGTCTAGTTGGAAAGGTACGTTGTGATTCTCGAAATGCAGATCAACGAAGTTGATGTATCCTTGTTTTCAGGGTCAATATTACAAAGCCAAACAAATCGTGCAAGATTCCAAACGGTTATTTCCCATGTACACCGCGGAATTGGACAGATTGAATTTGGCCGAGGCGGTGATTGGTTTCGAGGCAGCATTCCTTTCTGGCGACGATGGTGAATGCAAACGACATTTGGCCACGATCCAGGCAATATCGTCGGTTGAGGCGACATTACGAAAAGCCATCTACGACACAGCAAGGGGAATTAATCCGGAAGGCGTATTGACTTCTATGAACGATCTACTGGGGACTGCGCATGGAACGAAGCCGTATATCCGATGCAGGTCAGTATATTGTTGCATTTCTTCCAGCCCCTGTTGATTTGATCCATCTAACGAAAATCTCTGCTTTTCAGGCTGCTCCTGATTCTTGGACGGCTATATTTGCATCAAATGCAGAAAGCGGGAACTGCTCATGGTTATTTCGTTCAATGTCAACAGTTGTCGAGACAACATCGGTTCAATCAGATATCCAAGATGGCGGATCGTGATTTAATAGAGACAAAAGTAAGCGCTGAAGTTTGATTCTTGAATGAAATTGAGGCTGCTCTTATTTCTAGGCTGCCATGGGAATTTCTGCATCATGTGCTTCCGAGATGGTCAGCAATTTACCAGACGATCAGTGGTGCTTGAATGGAATTCATGCAGCCTGCGACCAGCTGTCAAAGGCCAGAACGATTTTGAAATCACAAGCTCATGAAGCGAAAGGTAAAACTCATGTTCAATTAACGATGCATAAATGCACAAGGTATCACATTTCAGATGCGACCCGGGCGGTTGGTATTCTGGAAGATGCTCGTGGTCGATTTCAAGAAATGAACGCTCAGATTTACGAACGTCAAGTCCATGCTTTACTGGTAAGCGTCATTTTGCATTATGTGCACTGGCAGGAGTTCCAAGTTTTGTGACTTAAGAGCCCCCCTTATCTTCAGGCAATCGCTTACAATCAGTTGGGCAATAACGAGGAACGAAACCGCGCATCGAAATCGTATCGAAAATTGCATGAACGACTGAGATCGGCTGGATTTACGGTATTGATATTCTAAGATTCAGTCAAATGCGCAATATTTGGATGTCCCTTATGTTTGGCCATTCCATTCCATTGTATTGGTGCATTTTATGCATGTATTTCTGAATATGATTCTCAATCCAGTTGGTTGCAAATGCTTTCTGTATCGACTGTTCGAATTTCGTGTCAAATATCGAGATGTTTTGTGCAAGATAAATCGATCGTGATCGATCCGGAATACTTCGAAATGGCTATTTTGATTGATAGCATGTTATCCGAAAATTGCGCAATCTGAGTTTTCAATAATTGTATTGTTCTTTTAATCTGAAACTTAAATTTGATCTCGCATTTTATGGGATGTGCGGAGCTGATTTTCGACCGCCCCGCCCCTTTTCGTAGAAAATCCACATTTTCTTCGTTTCCTTGCCCCGGCCGGATTATTTTCGACTGCTCCCTTTTTCTTGTGATTACAAACACAATAGTTGTCTAATCAAAGCTCGAGAATCTTTCGATTCGCCAAATCAGTTCCGCGGTGATTACCGGAATCTGAACGATACGTCCGATACTTTGAATGGAATCGGCACGAAAGCGTACGCAAAAAAATTCTCGTGAACCATCGGACGAGCAATCATTGGATACGGCCGAAGATAGCGGTGAAGAATATTCGGTCGAGAAAATCTTGGACAAACGTTTCGCGAAAAACGGGAAATTGGAATATTTCTTGAAGTGGAAAGGCTATCCGGAGTAAGTGCAATTTTTAGATTCTTGCGCAGGCGTATTCGGCCACACAAAATTAATATTCGCATTTTTTGAGAAGCATTTATAAAATCATGGCTTCTCGCATTTGCATTCATGATATCATCGCATCAATAATGATGCGAAACATTTTCTGAAAAGCCAATATTTCATTAAATTGCTTGCTTATACAATTTGGAAATTCCTCATGCTGATTTTGCTGAGGCGCTTTAGGGTGTGTATGAAATATTAAATAGGCGAATTCCGTTTCAGCTCTGAAAATACTTGGGAACCGGCGGAAAATTTGGATTGTCCTGATTTGGTCGAGCAATTCGAACGAAGCCGCCGTGAAAGTTCATCGAGCACTGGTCCCGCCAATATTCGCGCGCCGTCTGATCGAAAAGTTTCAATGAACAACGAGGAGACCGAGAACGAACCGGATAAAAAGAAGATGAAGAAGAAGGTAATGCTGAATATTTTCACTTTACAAATCTGGGACTGGATAAGCTTGTTTTCTAGGATGAAAAACCGCGCGGTTTCGATCGCGGTTTGGAACCGGAGAAGATTCTCGGCGCAACGGATTCGGAAGGACAATTGAGTTTCCTGATGAAATGGTAAGCACTTATTGATTATATGGATGAATCACGATTGACGTGATTCCTTCATTTTTAGGAAAGGAACGGACGAGGCCGATTTGGTACCAGCTCGCGTGGCCAATATTCGTTGCCCTCAAATCGTGATCAAATTCTACGAAGAGCGATTGACGTGGCACTATCAACATCCGGACGGTATGATGCCGAATAATTTGAACGTGGGCGTCAGGAAGGCCAATAAATGAAGCGTCTTCTAATTCACGTGGTATGTTGAGTGAAAAATTCCATTCATTTCTTTCTTTTTCCTTTTTTTCTGATGTAAAAATATGCGTTAAACAGTGACAGTATATCAATATTAATTGGTAAGAAATCTTTTTTAAATCAAAATACGCGTTCATTGAATTTGATTATTAAGGATGATGTGTGGATTTCATGAGCATTTCTTGGAAAGCTTTCTCGTGTATCATCATGTTTGAAATCATTTTTTTCGAGGCATTTAGTGGAATGTGAAAATATAATAATCGAACATGATATATTATGTATTATCTATAATTTACAATGGAACTTTGGTTTCATGAACTACGACTATCGTGCTTAATTGCGTTCGATCACCGTCGTCCGTCCGATGACCGATATTGGAGGATAATCGATAAATCTTGATTCGTATCGATTGGACGATATCCTTCGTCTCGCGATAGCATAATCTTGCCAGGAATAAGAACGTTGCGAATAGCTGGAAGAAAACGGCTCCGTTTAATATTGCGCAATCCGAATGGATGTCTGCATCGCGTGGGAACGATCGGCAGATCGTGTTCCGCATGTTCAAATTTCGAACTTACCATAGCCATGAACATGTAGAAAATGGAATTCCAACCGAACCAATGTTGGAATAGAGGGATTAAAATTTGACCGAACGCAGCACCAGCACTTCCGGTTCCGTCCACGATACCGCTTACGGTGGACAACGCTTCGGCCGAATTTCTCACCGCTTCTTGGCGTCCCAAATCAGCCGATACAGCGGCCGATATCAGATTAGCCGAACCGCTGACGAAAAACCCCACGATACCCATCAATACGCCGTTGATCACTTGATCATTGGGTGATACTGAAAATGGAACAGCGGTTACAGTACGCCTTGACCAAATCACCGATTAACTCACGTGTATAAAATCCGAATGCGATGATGGAGAAGATTAATTGAGTGCAAACGACCGGCGAACGTTTGCCTAGTAAATCCTGAAATCGGGGATCAGGTTTCAGTGATCAGTTGATCGGAATGGTGATCAATTGCACTTACGGATACTATTCCAGCAACGGTGCCACCGATCACACCACCCCAATCGTAATACGAGGAAACGGATGCGGATACTGTACTCGGCCATCCGAAATTCTTGTTCAAATAATACGGTAACCAAAAGAAGACCGAATAATTGACCAATTTCAAACAAGCGTACGCTAATGAGTACTGAAAAAGGGGGCGTGGTTAATGTATGATCATTGCTGATTTTGCAGCTGCTGTGCATCCAGGAAATTTCCAAATGGATCTGGACACCTAAACTTTTATGATCATGGCTGATTTTTTGCAGTGCCGTCAAGGCTACAGTATGCCTCCATATGATCAATATAGTATACAGGTCGTTCCAAAAGTCGCTTCGCATGTTTTGAATGAAAACTATCTATTAACGTGTCTTTCCCGCCAAAAGTGCGAAGGGACATTTGGAACTTCTGGTACTTACAGCTATGACTCCGGGCAGAAGAACAGCTTTCAAAAATGTGATCGGTTTCGGACGTTCACTAGCCACACTGCACGTATCATCGTCCGATTTCCCTTGATCCGCTTTCGGTGGTTCATCCGGATCCGCCAGACCTGAAAAATCGGATATTCAGATTTTGATCCAAAACTCAGAATTACAGCCTTGCCTTCGCCCTGGGACTGTTGGAGTTCAGGGTTACTGTACCAAGGCCCTGCCCTCGACCCGGAGAAGTCCAGGCTTACTGTAGACCAAATATCACTTACCAATATCCCTGGGAGCAGGGATCAATGCGAAAAATACCACGATACCGGCCACGAATAATAAACTTGCATTGATCAAAAAGGCGTACTGTAATGAGCGTGATCATGTAGACTTGTGATTGGCTGAATAAAATGTCAATGCTTACTTCGTATCCGTATCCCAATACGGACATAGCCGTATATGTACCGACGATATTACCCATGGATTGACACGACGACCAGAATCCCAAGACTAATCCTCGCCCACCGCGGCCGAACCAATTTCCCATCACGCAAACCACGGTCGGCCAACCGGCTGCTTGCATGAATCCGTTCAATATCCATAAGACAACGTACAAGGGTACCGAATAGAATTCCGTCCATTCGGTCACGCATCCGAATAGAAGATTCTGAAAATGGCATCATTTTCATTTGACTTCACTGCTGGGGTCATCAGAGTGTCCAACATGCATTTTCCCCATGATTTTATATGCGGATTACTGTAACCGATCGAAATGGGCGGAGTCAAATGACCAGAGGTCAATGCTGATTGGGCCATCATCAGATGGTCATGCAGTATCCAAATCATGTATTTTATGCTGCTATTATAATGGGCGGAGCCACCGCTCGGCCAATTCTGATTGGCTGACTACTCAGGGCTGCCGAAATACTTGCAAACTCACCACAATGGCAGTTCCGCACATTCCAATCGATAAAACTAGCCTCGGATCGAATCGATCACCCAAAATACCGCATACATATAGACCCTGAAAATCCTACATTGATCATCATATATTTCCATTTCTGAATTTTTCACTCACCGCAGCATATGTGAACATGAATACTGCATCCAATACGCCGAGGAAATCTTGAGCAGGCGCCACATCGCTGAATAAATTGTGCGATTTCGAAGACTGAAATTTTGGCAGGTTTTGTGTATGTTGGGAATCTGGGATCAGAGATCAGCAGAGATCTTGAATTCCAAATTTTGGATCAAAATATTGATATTTGACAGCAGAATATTGATAAATGATCACGCTTACGTTGTAATCGATATTCAATGTATTATTATCACCATCGTCCAACATCCACACACTGATCAATGGTGCTTTGACTGTACTGAACGTTTTACGCATGGCATGAAATAGCATATAACTGAAAAAAGATGGGGTAATTTTCGATGGATGCGATAGCGGTTACAGTAACCCATATTTCATTTGTGGTTCATCACAGCGGTTACAGTAATCCTGTCTGGATGACAGAGCCAGAACCATGTGAACCACATTGGAGCGATTACAGTAACCCTATATCTGCATTGAGGATCCAAGGATCCATGAATTGCAAGACAAGGACCGCATCGCAGCGGTTACAGTACGCCCTGAATTAACTCACCCGCAATAAGTGAGGATAAATACGAGGACGTGATGATAAGTGATACCGGTTGGTATAACGGTTGACGTAGTTGATACTAGAGATTTACAACTGGCCCGTCGAAAACTGCCACCATTCTCCGTCATAGGCGTGGATAAAGGGGATAAATTTGTATTTTCTGGTATCTCGCTCTTTTGCAATGGTACATCCACGAATGCCACAGATGGCCGTTTCGAACCCGCCCCAGCTTTTCCGATCAATTGCATCTCGGCCGGACGAATGACGTATCCATTTTGATCATTCAGCTTATGCAAATCCATTTTTCTTGATCTCCTCTTGGATTAAGCCAACTTTCACGACAGCAAATTGTGATCAAGGTGCAATGGTGAATGCACTGAAATATGATGAATTTTCATCAAATGTACTCGGGAGCCTTTATAGGCGAGGCGAAAGGGCGATGGAATTTTATCAATTTGGCTACTGGTAGAGTGAAATTTCTGTCGAATTGACGTCCGTCCGAAATGCTGATGTTTGTACTTGCCGTTTAGCTAATCCATTTGCTGAATTTTAGATAAATCTAAGCTACCAGATTAGACGCAATAAAGGCGTGTTTTAAAACCCGCCTTATCAAAATTTCTATCCCAGGGGAATACGTTGAAAGACGGTGTTTATTTATGGCCTAAGAATGCTTTTTTCTACTCATCCGCATAGGAGACAGTAAATTCAAGTGTAAATGAGGATAGGCTTATCATAGGCCCGAATGACAACCGACTGGTGAAAGTTGGACACTGATTTCCAGCCCGGGACAGAAAAAAATGACAGACATTCTGTCAAATTCACGCTTTATAAGCACTTGGAAATTTATTGCCCATATCTCATGATTATTGCGTTTATTACTTTATCACCCAGCAATAATACGATACGATTCGCAATCTTTGGTACAGTACAAATTTAATTTATGATCCATTTATGCCCTTCCGTTTTATGATGCATTGGATTCTTGGTCACATTCCAAAACTGGTACCAGATTTCATTGCTTCATTTTTGGGTACCCGGAATGGCTTTCTTTTGGCATTGCGAAATTAGCTAGACAATCGAAAGCTAAGATTGCAAATACAGACTTTGCTTCTTCCTTATCAGGAATACGAAAAACGGTTTCCTCCATTCTGTTATCATCCTCGTCAAATGCACGTGTATTTGCATAAATACGCACCCGAGTGCTTCCGGAATGGACAGATTTTGTCAGCGGTCTAAAATTATAGTTACGTCACAGAAATGCTGTCAGCTTTCTTGGCCACTGTATGGAATCGTGCGTTTTTTGAGAAATGGAAAATTTGCGAAATTATCTTTCATTATGGCCATTTTCATTAACCAAGCCAACATCATGGCTTTTCTAGCCTTGAATTTTGCAATGCAAACATTCTTCTGGGGGTGTACTGTAACCGCTTTTACTATTCATTTTTCGCCATTTGCAGAAAAAAAGTAGGGGCATTGAAACGCGTGCCTCGTTTCGTTCTTCATAAAATGACCGCCAATGGTCTATAAAATTCCATCCTTTCTTCAAAACCGCTGGTTCTCATGATCTTCTAGTCAACCGTGCTGGAAAATTCCGTCTGGCCAACTAAAGAGGTGTGGCCTTCTCTGATTGGTCAGTTTCCGAAGCATCCGACCAATCAGAAACGTTTTCCTGGGACGCGGCTAAAATTTTCCCGGCAAGGTACAGAGTAAAGTGATTTTCTATTCTTCTGACTGGCAGTGAAGAGAAAATTCGTGAACCGAGTCATTCGTCAAACCAGTCGTGTCTACAATTTGCTGCTAAAATCATCTTCAGCTGATTTCGATTTCTTCGA
Organism: Discolaimus major; assembly: GCA_034695185.1. Taxonomy (NCBI): domain Eukaryota; kingdom Metazoa; phylum Nematoda; class Enoplea; order Dorylaimida; family Qudsianematidae; genus Discolaimus; species Discolaimus major. The sequence continues at coordinate 28,456 of JAQIWJ010000192.1, forward strand.
TCATCCAATCGATTAGTACAAGATGGGTTCATCGAAATCCAACGAACTGGTGGCAGCGGGTGAAATAGTCATCGATCGTTGGGTGATCGTAAGTCATTTTCATAATTTGTTGCATTTCTTAAAGTTCACGTGCAATGGGGCATGTGAAACCAGTTTTTGAAACTAGTCCCAAATATGGGCGTGCAGCTTCTTCTCTCCGCCATTTTTCCAGCAAAATAATCTTCACATGCCAAAAATCCTATGTTTTAGGTTCGCAAAATCAAAGCCGGTGGATTTGGTGAAATTTACCAAGCGATCGATCGGCTGACCAAAAATGTTACGGTTGCGTTGAAATTGGAAGATCGTCATGGGACGCCCGTATTGGGACACGAAGTCGAAGTATTGATGAAAATGAAAGGTAAAATTTTTCGAAAAGATTTGAATTTTCCAACTATATACTGAGGTATCGATTTTTTTAGGACGCCCACACATAGCCAAATTTTACGCATGCGGTAAAGTGGAGAATCGATACAATTTCGTAGCCATGGAATTATTGGATCGAAATTTATCCGATTTGAGGCGCGGAAGTCCGATCAAAGATGAGCCGAGATTCTCGCAAAGTACAGCCGCTGGATTATCCCTCGAATGTTTCGACGCAATCCTGGATTTGCGCAGATTCGGCTATGTTCATCGTGATGTGAAATCGGTGAGTGATTTTTGCGGTATTCAGCATTTTTTGCCTGCCATGTTTGCCCGAGCATTCTGGCATACTGTAACCGCTTACTTCTATAACTTAAAAGTAATTTTTTCAGTCGAATTTCACCATTGGTCGTCGTCCAAACCACCGAGTGGTGTATTTGATCGATTACGGTATGGCTCGCATTCACATCGATCCGATCACGAAAAAAGTCCTACCACAACGTCGTCGAGTCTGCTTCCGTGGCACAGCTTCGATCGATGCTCATCCGAGGAAAGATCTCGGCCGTAAAGACGACATGATCTCCTTATTCTTGGC
>JAQIWJ010000193.1:0-29426 GCA_034695185.1 Discolaimus major
GTAATTTGCATGGTAATATTAATATCATCATTTGTGATTATGCTGATACACATACAGACCGTGCTGTTTATTCTTGCCTTGCTAATCGATATGAAAATAGCAAGCACAATTTTAGTAGATTTCAGAGTTCTTCTAAAACGAGTCCCCTTTCAAGGGATCTTGAGATAAAAGTTCCCCTTTAACTATAGTGGTTTCCAACTCCTTGGAAATATTCATTTTTTGGCAGCCTGTTTTGCCAGGCTAATCAGAATTTCACAAGAGTGCATGCAATGCTAATTTGACATCACTGTTTGCAGGCAGTGTGTGGCATGCATGGATACAGCCGATGTGCATATTTTAAATTGACAGGCGCTCAGATATGTTCTTTAGAGGGTATACTGTAGGGAAGTATACTGTAGCTGCAAATGTGCAGTATAGAAAACGAGTCCTCCAGCAAGAGGCTGCAAGAAAGAATTTTAGAAGCCTACTTTACCAAGGCTAATGAATGCGACAGTAAATTGGTGACAGAATCAGTCATCATGCAATGCTGAATTTCACTTTGCATGTTGACTTTTCACATGAATAGGATAGCCAAGTTTCTTTTTGCACACACCCAACCAATCGATATGTAAATTATGCAGGGGCAATTTCGACGCCACTGCAGTATATTTCAAGCGACAAATATATGCGTCGACTGCGAGTAGATCCCATAGTCAAGGAATTTCTGTTGAACTTTTTGCATTTTTTTGGAAGCCTGTTTCGCCAGGCTGATCTAATTGCTTACAACCTGGTGGCATTGCTCTGGGCAAGCTAATGCATATTTTCACGACCCTGCCAATTGTTATGTGTAAGAATTCATGGCAATTTTGAAGGCACGGCATTCTTGCAAGATTCCCAACGCGTTCAGCAATCGATACGCCTGAATATTCGAACCAATGGCATATATTTCAACGCGCATTGAAGAGCGCGAAGCTGTTCTCATACTCACCCCTAAAGCTTACTGGACGCACTACCGTCTATTTTGAATTTTTTGGCAGCCTGTTTTGCCAGGCTAATTTGTATTCAAACATGATGATCCATCAATATTACATTAAGATAATTTTCAGCCTTCTAGGCTTACTGTAACCGCTGCCGGAGTAATGCATGAAAGACATGCTTGTCTCATGAAATGCATATCCAACGAAAGCAGTTGAATAATTCTGACATGGTGTGTCAGATTTTCGCCCTCCAGGAATTCCACATTCACGGTTTCAGTGAAATGGCATGTCAGCAAAATGTTGCAATTCTTACACAAATCTGCACGATTTTTTAAATCAGGAATAAACATATCGATCAAAATTTCAAAGCTCACATATCAATAAATGCATTTCTGAGATTCACAAGAACGCCATAATGAACTGTACAGAAAGTGAAAATGAATCAGTACCTATAAGCTGCCTCCCCCGCAAATGGATGATATCACCGAGTTGTGGGAGTGACTGATAAGTGTACCTCAATATTCTCCTCCGCTTTCCACACTGATAGCAATGTTTTTCTTAGCCATAATTTCGGCCTCTGAGGGCACGAATTGACCCAAGATTGAAGAAGTTCTTGTCCAACGCCTTGACCCTTGCATTCTTTCACGTTTGGTTCGTTGAGCATCTTTCGGGATAGTTTTGTGCATTCAGTCAAACCGTGTGGAACATCACGTTCAAGCGCTTCCATGCACGCTTTATGACTACTGGCATCCCGCTTTTTGAGAATATGATCGCGAATTGGAGATGCAGACGAGAGATTCACGACTAGTGCAATTGCACATGTTACTAGGAGGCAGTAATGGAAAAAATCCATTGTACAATTGAGGACGATTCAATGTCAAATTTAGGAAACTTTTGTCAACTGCTTCCATGATGCCTAGCTTTATATTGAAAATATTGCACAGTAGCAGATTCTTACGAAATAGCATTAGGAGAATTGTTGCCATTTGAATGTGCAAGAAGAAAGTGGGCTCAATTCGGTTAATTCCCACGACGCCTACGGGTTTGTGTTAGTAGAATCAGCAGCGAGTGTATAATTGAAAAGTAGGATGGCATTTTGGCGTGTGCCAACATTGAATCACGCCTCAAGTTTCATCAGTTTTACACAATTCCGTCGACATGAGGTGTCTCAATTTACACTTCGCACATCTGGCTCGAGCGTAAACCAAACGTTAGTCTCCTTGCGTCGAGTGGTGAAAGCATTGCTTCGATGTTGTTCAGGTTATGCTCATGAACATTATGGAAAAAAGTTCATGTAAAGTAAGCATTGACTTTGTTCCTAGAACCTCGAATCGTGTGTCATCAAATTACATCATTTTCCCCACTCAATTCGATCCATGCTTCTTTGAAGATCCCTTCTTGGCTACTTGTGATATCAGTGTAGAAAATTCCGTTCTCACGAATATTCCAAATGATCCTTTCCCATTTCGGTGAGGATTTACCGTACGCATCGAATTTGGCTACCTTCGTTTCAGATTTCGCAATGCACGTGACATGTTTTTGACCAAAAAATTTCACGTTGAATGTGAAACTGAACGCCTGGCCGCCGTTCAAACATTTCTCATTGATCTTGCCGAAATCGCAGCTAATGCAAATTCGAGTGGTCAGGCGATTTGCAATGAATATCTGCTTTTCGCCTTTATTGAAAAGGCCATCCAGAACGTTGTCGATGAATCCTGGTTCGCCAATAGCCACGTTTGTGTCGCGTTTGAAGATTTCTGCATAGGCGTAGGACTGAAATGGAGGTTAGATCCTGATTCAGGCAAAAAGCCAGAAGGTTTTTGCACTGATGATTACGGGTAATTTTTCTGCTTGTGTTGCAATCATGCATGGCAATATTTGCATATTGATTTTCCAGAATATCATGGCCATATGGCCGAATTTGAACCAATATGTCCATTGACATAATTTGAAGGCGTGCAATAATCACGATCACATCCAAAATGTCCAGCTTACTTTATCACATTGGCTGATGGCAAATATGCACAAAATATATTGGGTTATTCCAATATTCATTTTCACCAGAGCAGAGGTGAAACAAGTGATGCAAATAAGATCAGTAAAACTGCAGAGTTCAGCTGTGGCCCTTTCCACTGGAGGCATGTGACATTTGTATTTCTGGCTAACATAAGCACAGAATTCAATTCTGGATATTTGTATGAACTTGCTATTGTGATGTGTGCTCATCTGTTCGATCCAGAAGGAATCTTTGATCACCTGTTCGTGAACAGGAATAATTTATAATTCGTTATATAGTACATATGGTATCATTCTGGACCGATCCTACCCCTTATCTCAAGGGCCATATTCGAATTTCGGCAAGATGTACAAGATAATTGCATTCCTGATTGCTGCCTTCTTTTACTATTCCACGGATGGATTTTTGATAAAAAGGGTAGGGTGGCATGTATAATGCATGCCAGACTGGCCTGGTCTGGTTCAATCACTGACCAGTGATCAGTGTCAATTTAGGAAGTATCAGACAGCAATGGTCTGGTCCCATTGAAAGAGACGCTTTCGAACAGTTTCGACATACGAAACGACAGTATCACTCCATCGAAGCGTATCCCAGCATTAGTGATCACTGTCATTGGTGCGGCTACCAGCGCTGCGTTGGGCGCGTTCTTCCATAAATTGGCCAATCATAAAGAGAAAGTGGTCGCGGTGGCCAATAGGCAAACATGGCAGACGTGCATCCAATGCGATACCATGCCGGAGAAATGCCTGCTCACCGATCAAGCGCTCACGTTGCAATTCAAGGAGAATTTCATTTTCGGATCCGCTTACAAATGCGCGGCCAAATGGAACGGTCAATCGCATACGTTCGCGGTTTTCGGTGACGGTGCGCCGAAATGGGAAAAAATCCTCTGGAATTTGCATAACGACGCATTGTATTACACGGCTGAGACGGATGATCGACAGGGAATTTGGACGCAATCGTGGAATAAGTGATCATGTTCGACATACACCATGCTCATCAATGCTTAGACGAATAAAAGATGCTATCATTAGCATAGCAGACAGCATGTTTTGCTGCGCTTTTCAGCATGATTTTTGCTGTAACTTGAATTCAATGGTGTACATTCGTTCACCATAGTTTTGTCAGCATGAAATTTGGCTTTTATATTTTCATAGCAATGCACTAGCCTGCTTTTGGCCAAAGCCATTGATTGCGGGCTAAAAACTTGGCAGCTATCCAACCCTTCCATCTGGAAGTAATAGTCGAAATATGCATTACATAATATATTGATAGCGTAACTAAGGTGTGCAAGTCAAGATTATAGCATATATATCAAGAAAATCCCATATATCGTCTTTCATATCGAACGCCGCCCCTCATATGAATCATTTCTATCAACCTTCAAGTCAATCTCAATTGATCGCGAATAATTCAATAGCACCTCTTCCTTGCCCGATTTCTCCACCGTCCAAATTCTCCATAGCCCAAGCGGCTGCTGTTGGATTGTGGAAAATCACGACCGCATGAGTGTACATCTTTGCAGGCGGCGGTTGATTTCGACTGCAAAAGAAGTACCAGCTTTTTCATATCCCAAGCAACAGGCTGAAGGGTGGATTGCGCAATCAAAACCCAGATATACTGGAATAATACCAAAATTTGCAGGATTGGCAATCCCCATAAAAGAATGCAAAATTTCTTACCAGGCGAATTGAATTGCCAACATGGGATGTTGACCTTCGAACCAATTCTTCAGTTCGAATTCTCTGATATTCCTGTGCAAGTGGGCAACTGAAAATAAAAGGTCCTTTACTTCCCACAAACATGACTTTTCTGATATGCATAATTTTCATAGATGGAATCCAAAACATGGTTCTACATTGATTTTTTGACACTCTGGGTCACTGCTGATGCATGTAATTTTCAGAAAAATGAACAGATTTTTCAGGCTATTTGCAAGGAGTGAATAAAAACTTTCCACTCACCGAACAGAACTTTGCCAGTGACGATATTTGGTGGCCATGGAACGAATTGAGACGACACCACAGGAATACCTCCTGGGAACCTGGAAATAAACACTGGGTTTACTGTATAACGGAAAATTTTCGCGGAGGAAAATTTTCGCGGACACCCAAAATTTGGGCTATTCGCTGCGGAAAAATTTCGCGGTTTTGAAACTATTTGAATTTTTGTCTATACTTTACATGGGAAAATTGAAGGTTCGCTGCGGAAAAATTTCGCGGTCAGTGACCAACCGCGAAAACCGCGAAAATTTTCCGGGCGAAATAATTTTCCGTTATACAGTATTCATTGACGAGTGCCAATTATGGCATCATCATTCACTCTGTATTAGCCTCTGCTGTCAAACCCATATTAGCTTGTCAATATTTTATAAATTGTCAAATATTGTAAGGGAAAATTGGTAATCAGAACTGATGAGAGCAAAAGGAGTTCTCCTAGTGGACATGGATTGCCTGTACCATGTACAATGTCTATCTCCAGACGAGGAAGCAATTATTGGGCGCCAGGCCAAATGCGGATGAGAGACATTCACTATTAGAGAATAAGGTTTTCGCTCAGCAGCGAGACGTTAGAGGTGTCAATAAAGCCTATTTTTGTCCATCATTACATTGGAGTCTCGGATAATGCATCCTGCCTCCTGGGGTAGGCTCCTCAATGGAAATGGATGGAATCCTCAACTGACCCCCAAATATCATGTCTCGAATGCTCAATTATCCAACGCAACTAGCCTGTGAGTTTGATCGGCAGGGAATTTGGATGCAATCGTGGAAAAGGTGATCATACATTGCATATGAAAAGATTTCTGATACATTCAATAAGCATAATAAAGAATATGCTTCAAGTATAGTCAAATTATATTTATATACTTTCTCATCTCAATCAGGTACAGGCGTACTGTAATTTAAGCTAAGGCATAATAGTCGGATGAAATACTGCTGATCCAATTTCCTCAGTCCGACATGTTATTTTAAATCATACCAATAGCGGATCAAGCAAAAGCATAGTGGAAAAAAATGCACTTCAAATGAAGGCTTCATTATAAGAGTACTCAGTAATTGCAATCTGCAATCAAACTGTATAGATGTAAATATGATACTGTCCATATTTTGCAATGCCAATACAAAACCTCCATTTTATCATCATTATGTGTGATTAGGATATCTTATAATATTGAGCAAATTCGCCTTTGCCATTTGCATTGTGATACCATGAATCATTGATGATGAGCCATTCCGTTGCCATATTTCAACAATTTCACTCCTCCTTTTCCATCAACGACTTCCTTGCCATTGAGATTATTGAACGCCCAATATGCAGCGGTCGGATGTCCGAAAATGATCATGGCATGTGTGAGAAATGATCCCCCAGGCAACGGATCCTCACGCCTGAAAAGCCATGCGGATTATTACATGATCAGTAGCGCCAAGAGCTACTGAAAATATTCTAACGTTACAATAATCTTACATGATGCTTTGTACAGTCAACAAAGGAGTTTTAGATTCGAACCATTCTTGCAATTGCAGTTCAGTCATCTCTGGATGAAGATTGGTCACTGAAAAATAAAAGCAGCAGTTTATGCTTTGCTTTCGAATGGGTAATTCTTATCTCACCAGTCAAATATTTTCCCCAGTTTTGCTGAGAAATCGGTTGAATTTGACGAGCTTCGATTGCAAATCCGCCCCTGTAAAATGTATCATTTGTAAAGTCGATTTTTAGAGCATGAAAATGCTATATTCACTCTGAATTAGCCTCACATATAAATCCCATCACTTGCACAGTATTAGAGAATTCCTAATTTTCTGTTTTACTGAGGCAAGACAGAGAGAAAAACGGACGACAAAATTTGGACGAGTGGAGATGCACCAGTAAATATTTGTAGGGTATACAACGTTTAATATACGACGATCCCCCTTGACCAAGAGAGAAGCAATTAAATGGCGCCAGCATTTATTATTGTCTGGTCATCGACTGGCTATGGAGTCAGGGCATAATTTTTGCTTGCGAAGAAATCCAATGCATGTGATCACTTATCACTGAAAATCAGCATTGCGAGATCCTTGAATTCTCAAGATTCTTGATGTTTGCATTGATTGATTGATTGGCATCAGTTGTGATTTTGATCATGTATACCCTGGATCTGATCATGTCATAGATAATGCTAAAAAAATTGCCTGCGGGTCGAATGATTACTTCTCTGTCGTGGCAAGCAAGGTTACATCCTAGCATGAACAAAATATCTCGTTCGCAGCTTTGAACAGGCATTGCTGCAGTTGAGCAGTCTTTTGCAGTTGTTGTTGAAAAGCAGTATCGATTGATCATTTGCACAAAATTCATCCATGATGGTCATTCATTTGATCTTGATGTTATGTGTTATCACTCCCCCAAGATATAAGCTATTGTTATTCAGTGCTCTAATGGCCAAAAATGGACATGCGATCCATCCTGAGTTTGAAAACGATCCGTGCATTCAAGAATGCATTGTAGAGTTTGGTATGGAAATCTTGAGCCTTGAAACCCCCTGGTTTGCTCGGCATATGATCGCGAGTTTCTGGGAAAATGCCAGATCGTACTGGAAATGATCGAATGCTTGGGCAATTGCGTGGAGACCCAATGGGGGCTAATCGTGTCTGAGCTGATTCAATCTCCGACTGAAATAGCCTGTGCGGCTGATCGGATTAGACGTAAACTTGGCACCATTGAAAATTATAATACGCTAGAGTGATTATTTTTAGCGTGGATTCCCAATTTGGATTGCCTTGACGAGGCTTGTAAAAAGCAGATTCATGCTTGCAATGATACATGCTTCATTCCGAGTCATAACGTGATTGATCATTCATGTAGGCCCAACGTATTGCAAGTAAACTTTTTCAGTGAATCATTCTATTCTTCATATTGACCACTGGTCATTTTGGATGTCGTCATGTCTGGTGCCCTGTTTCACCAAAACCAATGTCCGAAAAATGCAAGGTTGATGAAACCGAACTGAAAAACGACATGACTAAATACATCATGATCCTATAGCTGAATGCCTTGATGAAAAAACGACCTCAACTCCGGATGAGAGCAATGATCCTAAACAAGCCGACCCTGAAACTACTACATACAACGCGTATCACCACTGCGACAAATGGGCGAAATAATGCTGATCGCAATGAAATCTTGAACCAATCGATGGCTGTGATTATAGTGATTTATTTTATTTGATGTGATTTTCCAATTCAGTGATCGCAGCACTTTGATTATGCTTGGTCACAGATTTTGATTGATTGATTTATTGATCGTAATGCTTGCAATGGTTGATATTGGCCAATGTTTATCAAAATTCGGTTTTTCTCTGGCATATACGGCGTCAGCTTCTCCACAGTTGGATCTTTTCAGTCTGGGTCTCATCAGTCCAAATTTATGGAATGAATCAAGATCTTATCAAGACTAGAAAATCATGCGTGCATTGATTAGATCAGTTTGGATCGTGGGCGGCTGCTATCATCCTTCCTTGTAAACGGCAACGTGGCTATCCAGCTTGTCAGTTTTGCAGGCGTTAGCTGTTGATGAGTGGCAGTGCTGATATCTGGACTAATCCAAAGATCATCCATCCAAATCATGCGTGTGGGTTTGGCATTGATCCTGTGTAAGTTGAGGTTATACTGTATCTCACACAAAACCTCTCCTCAGATGCTGGGCCAGATCACCAGTGATCATCCCTGACAAGCGATCGTTTTCAGTGATCTGGCCACAAAACGTGATTGGCTATGCATGCATTAACAAATGCATAGAGCCGTATGCTAATTATTCGTTCGTCATTAAGATTGGCACCTACCCAATGTGCTCTTGGTACGATCCAGTAGTTTTGGACAATTGCGCCATTTTGAGAATCATTCTGGATTGTTGGACGAAATGCGATAGTGGACAAGCAAAATTGACCATACAGACCTTGACTGATCCAGTGAACAAAACATGCGACGAAAATCGCACGCAGGGTATGCGATAGACTGATCAAAATTGAAATTTCGAAGGTGCATTTTAGAATTGAAACCAAAACTTGCTTGCCTCGATGAGACTTGCAAAAAGGAATATGCAGATTGTTACGAAAAATGCGCTCCTAATTGGTTGGATACTTTTGGAACGTTAGAATTGTGCCAGTAAGATTGATCCTTGATATAATCCCTCACCGAATTTTAACAGATTTCATGAATTTCAGGCAAGTCGCATGCTTTACAGCATGCTTCACCAAACCGATGTCCAAACAATGCGGCCTTGATGAAAATAAAGTGAAAAATGACATGGTACACATATTGGCAAATGCCTGTACCGATCAGCAAGCATTGATCAATCAGATGAAAAATGTTGAAAAGAATTCAGCCATGCAATTTGCTAATATTTGGATGATTTTGGTGATTCTGGCGACTGGAAAAGCCATGCAAGGCATACTGCAGGTTTCAATCGATTGATTCCAGGATAAATTATGATTGCTTATCCTTCTAATCAGAGTTAGCTTTTACTGAGTATCGATTGCATGTCACTGTGCTTTTTGAACATATATCAAATTAGTCATGGTTTCCCAATACTGAATTTTGTGTGATATATTATGGATTTTCAAAACACATCTGGCTGGTCAAATGGCAAGAGCCAGTCCTTGCGGATTTGGTTTTGCAAATGATGCCTATTAATTCAGTAGGCCTGTGTCCGCATCCCCCTGAGTGCTCATTCTATCAACATTCCATTTATGTTCATTAGCAACTTCACACCTCCATAAACAAGCACTGCAGCTTCTGTCACAAAATTGCGATCACTTATTCTCCATTTGTTCAATTCGCATTCAAAATGTAGAACATGAATTTGATGCTGAAAAATTACACTTTTTAATAAATGTGAAGATTAGTTTAGGCATGACTTACGTCAAACTAGTGCATTCTGTTCCTTTGATACAAGGCACCTCGGCTCTTTGCACTCCTTCTTTGAGCATTTTAATATCAGCGTACGGGTAGTAGTACATTTGTTGAGCGATAATATCGTCTTTCAAATCGTCTCTATCCAATATGGTGACTCGCAACATGATTTCTTCATTCGCCAATTTCTGCAAAGAAAATGGGTCTGCTGATGTTTTCAAAGGCATCAGCACAGAATTTTCAATATCCACGAATTCATGTGGCAAGTCAGCAGAACTGTATTGTCAGTATATTTCTACCATAATTCTGCTCAGCCATGAAAATCTTGCAAAGCTTGGCATCAGCATTGCCCAAAATGGTCATACCATGCTAACTTTGAAAATCGTACCTGATAGTCATGATTGGCCAACACAATCCAACTTCCAGGATATGAAGGATTTGGCAACGGTGCAGGCCATTGATACGTTGCTGGAGCATCGTATTGATCTTGATTATCCGGCAAATCCATTTGCCATTGAGTATACGGCCGATTCTCTTCGTTCTCGTGTATAAATTCGAATTTGATCTTAAAATCGCATTGATTCCTCTTCCCGGCCCACGTGGATGGATCGCAATACGGCAATTTGCTACCAGTCGTTGGCAGTAATTTCAGGAGTTTGATCACGAACAGTGGTCTCCACATTTGATCACTCTTTGGTGGGTCGTCTAGTGATTTTGCTGGTGCAGCAGGCTGATCTTGAGGCTTCTTGTTAGAAGAGTCAAAGAGCCAGGAATCAGCCATGACTGGTGCCATGATCAGAATTAGGATACAGTGGAAATTCATAGCTGCCTTCACAGGAGAATTGGGCGTCTGTAGACTGTAATGAACTTCGTAGAAGAAATGGCAATTTATTAGAAGTTCGTGCGTATGTCATACATGTGACTGTGTAAATTGAGATGGTTCTTTCTATTTGAACACCTGAAAAAGGTATCATTGAAATTCTAGCATGTAATTGGGAAATATGACGGTCATACGGTTTGCTACGATTTTCTGGTCTGTGATCACGCATGCAAACTGTAGTTTGGACTCATGAATCACTGTGCAGTGGTCACTGCAAAATATTCATATCATAGATTAGAAGGCGTATGATTTTTCAGGCTAATAATCATTCAAATGCAGTACATAAATTTGCATTTAAATTTCGACTACTGACTGCTAATATCACAAATCATTGGAACATGTGAAATTTCTTGATTACTGATCAACCAAGTTTGATACCAAGGCCACTGCCTCCTCCGCCGACTTTAATCGAGGCTCCACTACCGCCCAAGGATCCGCTGAGTGATAATCCACTACCGTGGCTTCCTCCTCCAGACACGGATCCACCTGTTCGAATAGCTCCTCCTCCGCCATGACTATGACCACCGCCCATGGATCCGCCAGCTGAAAATCCTCCACTGCTGTGACCGCCCATGGAACCGCCTCCTGACATGCCTCCACTGTGACCACCACTCATTGTTCCTCCTGTGATGACTTTAATGCCATGACCACCGCTCATGGACCCTGAGAGACCACTACCACCACTGCCATGCCCACCCATAGAGCCCCCACCGCCCATGGAAATTCCGCCTGTAAGTCCTCCACCGCTGTGGCCACCGCCCATTGATCCGCCAGTTATGACCTTGACGCCATGACCGCTGCCATGACCACCGCCCATGGAGACTTGTAAGCCACTACCAGAACTGCCGTGGCCGCCCATAGAACCCCCGCCGCCCATGGAAATTCCTCCTGTAAGTCCTCCACCGCTGTGGCCACCGCCCATTGTTCCTCCAGTTATGACTTTGATGCCGTGACCACCACTGTGGCCACCACCAATTGACCCTGAAAGACCATGGCCACCCATTGAGCCTCCAGTTGAGATGCTTCCATGTCCACCCATGGAACCACTACCACCTCCTTCCACTTTGATCACTGCCCCACTGCTGCCATGACCGCCACCCATGCCCAGCGATAAACCAGTGTCACTGCCGCCTCCTTGGATTATGGTAAAATTGGTACCACTGCCATGGCCGCCTCCCATGGATCCACTGATGTGTCCTGAACTGCCGCCTCCTCCCACCGAAATACCGAGCATGGATCCATCGATGTTCCCACTGATGCTGGCACCGCCATTACCCTCCAACGACACACCAGCACTCTGGTTTTGGAGTACAGTAATATCAATGGCCGGATGAATTACATGGCTCGTAGTCATCTGGACTTGATTTTCGCCAGGGATCACCTGAATCTGGACCGTTGGTATTGGGATTGGAGGCAGCGTAAACACTGGTGCTGGTTCTGTAATTCGATGCGTAGCCGCCGTGAATCTAGCGGTGACTGGTTGCCATATGATGGGCGTACGAAATGGTGGTCGCGTCGGACGTGGACGTCGAGTTGTTGTTGTTGGACTGGGACGCGGCCTGGTCGGTGGCAGGGTTCTCCTGTACCCTTCTTCATTCCAAATATCCCCCACACCATCGCTGGGCGGCGGTTTGTGAGCCACCAGATTCTTGGCGCAATGCGAATGTCGCCCATTGCCTTGCGTGCATCCGCTCTCGCACGCCTCGATCGCGTTCACGTATCCCATATTCGAGCATTCGTAAAGCGTATGGTAATTGGCGCCTTGATATTTCAACGCGACCAATTCGAAACCGCAATACTTGCGACCGGATTGGCACCAAGCAGCGCCGTAATACGTATACGTGCATTGGGAATTGTGATGCGTATTATTCGCGTAGCATTTCCAACAATTCTGCACGGCCGACAACGTATGGCCATCGTCGCACCTGTACAACGTATGATCGTTCACGTATCCTTGCGGATAGATGTTGCGCAATCGCAATTCGTATCCGCAAAACGTGGCGCCGGTCGTGCATTTACAGTACGACCCCGTGGTCTGATCTTGGCACCCGTTGCCGCACGAGATACGATACAGGCCGTCGCTCTTTTGATCGCATTCGTACAACGCGTTATCTCTGGTATTGGTGTAGCCCATCTTTCGCAATTGCCTGCCGCAATAGTATTGACCATACGTGCATAGACCGGGGTCCACGCCTCCACACGGTCCGCCTGCGCCGGTTTGGATTGGGAATGGATTATTATAGATCGGATCGGTGTTTTGAAAGTAGGAATAGTAATCCTGATTAAATGTGGACGACGATTGTTGGTATTGGCATGGATTGTAATAGTATTGCCGACGTTGCCTGCGTCTCAATGGAGACACGGATCGTTTGTCCAGGTTTTTTGGGGCACTGGAAAAAGCAAAATGGTTTGAACGCTTCTCTAAGCACTGTGATTGCACATGGTGGCAATTTTGATTGCAAATTTGCCATTTGCTGATTTGAAATCAGCATTGGCTGAATCTCTGCTTTGCAAAACTTGCTAATTGCGGAAATGCAAATTTGCAATTGCGCAATTTTGCAAAACTTGCATTGCAAGTGCGCAATTGCGCAATTTTTCACTTACTCATTATTCTCTGGCAATTCCGCAGCTTCACCAATGATGAAGCAAATACACAAGATGACCAAGAATTTCATGATTCCAGGCTGCAAAGATTTTTACATTCAGAAAACAGCACCTTCACTGGCTACCAATACTTTCACTTTCAAACATTCTGATACGCTCCCATTAGGTAAAAGGAAAAAGAGCAAAAAGCTGGAAGATAAAACCTAAGCAGTTTACGAAGAAGAATCTTTCAACGTCGTTTTGGCCTGGACGAAGCTAAATATGCGGGGTCAATGCTTATCTTTTATTTATTCTCATTTATGCTAGGAAGAAGAAGGTTCTAGGTCGAGAACGCAATACGGGGCACCGGCTTGTCTTAAAAGTGATAACGTAACATTAGACGAATAATGTCAATACGACCTCATTTCAACTTTTCATCATTGCCGCTGTGTGTTGGAGTTGAATTTTCATGGCGCCAGTGATAAAATTTCCAACTCGTCGACACCAGGGGTTTGAAAAACTTGTGTGTACGTGATGGAAATTTTGCTAACTCCTAAGGTGTGGTAGGTGCCAAATGTGGAATTACAGAGATAACTGGAAGCGAAATTTCAAAATAACATGATTATCGCGGTGTTTTTGGCTCGAAATTTGAATTTGAAAAAATACGCTTGCACTGCCCGGCTTGAGGTATGCAAATCAGGACCGCGTCCCAAAAATACTCCCACTCGCAGTTTTCAAAAAGCAAAAAATTCATCATCGACTGATGTCAGCATTTTTCATCAAAAACGCTAGCAAAAGCAAATTTACTGTCTCCGCCTTATCGAATATAAGCTTTTAAGCTAATAAAAAATCTAGCAACAAAAATCATCAGATGAATCAAGATCAATGCAACAAATCCATCTCGAAATCACAAATTCACTCTTTCCTCGTGGCAGTGATCTCGACGTTCTCGTCGTCTAACCATCAATCGACTGACTCGTAATCGCCATCCTCGTCCAATGGTATCGGCGGTGGAGGGCGTTGAGGGGGTCTGGTGCTAGTAATCCTCGGCGGGAATTGATGACCGGGGTTCCCTGGTCCGGATCCGATCGGTGGCGGTAGACCTTGGCCACCTAAACCTTGGCCGCTTTGGCACGATCCAGACATGCACGCGTTGATACAGTAATCCAAAAGGCTGGCGTATCCACCGTATCCCTGGCATTCGTAGACACCGTACGGATTCACGCCCGGATATCTCATGGCGCCCAATTCTTGGCCGCAGTAACGTCGACCCGGCGTGCACCATTGTTGTTGACCGGGATACGTGGCTGGCCCCGGTGCGGGAATTGGCGGGGGCTGCGGTGGAGGTGGTACGGGGATCGGCTGCGGTTGTGGTTGAGGCATTGGATAAGCGCGTTGCCTCGCTCTCCAATCGTATCCGTATCCGGGATATCCGTAAGGATATTGGGGCGGGTATCCGTAGGGTCCTTGTCCATAGGATCCGGGATAAGACCCTTGTCCACAGGACCCCTGTCCATATTGGCCAGGCCCACAGGGCACTGGTCGTTGCATTTGACCATAACCCTGCTGTCTACCGTAGCCCGAATAATAAGCGCTCTGCTGGCAATTGGGATAATAACTGTGGAAAACTGGATAATTCCTCGTATCGCAATGATATAGGGAATCGTTTCTTGTCATCGGATATCCCCAATCCCTCAATTGGCTACCGCAATGGTATTGACCGTATGAGCATCGTCCACGTTGAGCTTGAGCCGCTGCACCCCAACCGCTGTTGTATCCGTTACCACCATATCGACCGTATCTTCCGTATCCATTATATCCACTACCGTATCCGCCGCCTGATCCGTAAATGCACGAGAGGACGTATCCGGGCGGGCATTCGTACGAACGACGCCTGTATCGTCCTGTATCCACGCTTTGCAAGTGCTGATTTGGTTCGGGATGCCTGCAAATATGATTTTTCCAGCTGCATTTGGATCATCCAATTGGATTTGGAGGATTGCGCAATTATTGCACAGCAGTATGCTGTGCAATATGTGATTGTAGATTTGCATTCTGCAAATCTGCATGCATGGAATCAAAAACTACAGTAACCCTGTACAGTATAACTATTCCCTCAGAATCTGAAAAAATCTTACTCTGGAGCACGATCCACACTGACGCTCAATTGAGCGGCTTCACCGCATGCCAAAATCGAGCACAAAATCAAGGCTGCGATCATGATTACAGTACACCAGGGACGGGGCAAAACCGCAGCCCGACAATCTTGGCCTGAATGAAGCCAACGCCTAGATGGAGTCCGAGTTTTATAATGCATTCTTTCGTTTTTATTCTAATGCTATCAGTGATAAGATGGAAATTAGATCACTGCTTTCACTCGGTCTAGCCAGGCTATTACGAATGGCTGAATATGCATGACCTCGTTTTCCAATTTTCATCCCCAATCCTCCACACCCGAATGATAACAGTAAGAACGAGCCTTTTAAAAACGTCCTGGACAAGTACTTTTTATGGCATACCAATACATGGTGATATCATGCTTCGACTTTGATGAGCCGCCTTTTCATTATCTGGGCCACAATTTGAATAAAAATAAAAGTAACCGCAAAATCAGCAAGAAGCTCGTATTTTTTTGGATTTCGAACTTTGGATTTCATGTCTGGACAAAAATTCGCATGATGCGGGAAAAGTTTGAAAAAATGAATGCCATAGACTCTATTCTGCATAAATCGAATAATAAGGAAAATCTGATCAATAATTGATCAGAGGCATATTCAGCCGATTCCTGGCATTTGTACAATTCATATGTGCACTGTGAGAGATGATTGAAAGATTTTGAATATTGCGCAATTTTGTGCAGTAGCTTGATAGTTTTACTAATCCATTTTTAGCAGCCCAACATGGATGTTTTGCATAATTCTGTTCAATATTGCGCAATTTTCGATCAGCTGTACATGTTGCATTGCGCAATTGTGCAAGTGTTTTGAATATGATCCAAATCGATCAAGATCAAATTTGAATTTAGCAATTAAATCCTGTTTGCATTTTTCAACGATTGCTAATCGCTCATATCATCAACATACGCAATCGATTCCCACCCACACCCCTGTGAAATCTCAAATATGATAATGAGCATAAATTTGGGAAACATATGACCAATACAATCACTGATAATCTCATCCAATCCCCGGTGTTCAGAATCGAAAATAATCCATGATTTGCATAATTATGCGCATAATCCATAACAATTCTTCTCCCTCCATTCAAATCAGTGATATTTGCAAAATCGATATTTCCAATTATCGATTGATCAGGGTTACTGTAAGTCAAATACGCGTCCAAGATCAATTTCGGGCACCAGCATATAATGAATATGATCAGGATTATCAGCAAATGGATGATCTGGAAATCAACAGTCTGGAAAATTGCGCAATATCGCGCAATTTTGTACCTTAGTTTTGCTATCATTCCTTTGAAATGAATTCCTGCGGCCGAATCGTTTTTGCACATCCACGCTACACGAGACACGAGTCGACCAATCATATTTCTGAAATCTGATCAAAGCATCAGCTATGGTTCGAGGCGATGTTGGTGATAAAATCGATTCCTCCGATGATCGATTGATCAATACCCTTGATGCATCGCTTCGTTTCGATGCCACGATTGCATTCGGTTTTCGACGCCTTGGGTGACTGAAACAACTTTTGCAATCGATTTATCGATTGCCTTGGAATCAATACCCATGATCAGTAGTGGTTAAATCGATTTGTGAAATGCGACGTAATTTGATAGCAATCCTGGTATAGCAATAGATCATGATCAGTAATGGGATGGTGAGAATAATCAATATCCTGCCCCAGCTGAGGGATTTCGAATATCGATCTTGGATATTGCATGTATGATAATGATCAATGTAGCCGGAATTATTCATGAAGGTCAGGCACCTGATTTCCTGGAAAGGTGATTGTGATTTTGGGCATCTTTGCCGGATCCATATCGCGCAATTACGCAATTGCAGGATGCATTGAACACATATTGCGCCATTGGAGAATATTGCGCAATCTCAGCATCATCGCGCATGCAAAATTCACACCTCGCCTTTCTCTGCGAATGCAACTGAATTGCGCGATTTCTAACAAATCGCATACCACAACAGAAATTTCGGCCAATGCTGCGGCCAAGGACATTGTCCAAATTGCGAATGCGATAAATTTGCATAAACACGGTGTCCATAATCGTTTCGCATTGAAGCTTTTGCATATGGCGACGTATCTGAAGGTATTTCTGCTTTATAGGAAGCAGCAAAAATCATTGACCCTGGTCAGACTCGAACCAGGGGCCTTTGGATTTCAAGCCTCAATGTTTTACCACTGAACTAAAAGGAACGGTGCTTCCCATGGGCGTAACCAGAACCCCCTTCGGAGGGGGCTTGACCAAAAAAGAGCAGGGGACCCTTTGATCACTTTCCAGGGTCGGAGGGGGCTTTAGCCCCCCCAAAGCCCCCAAAAATCAGGCATACTGTATTACAGTATACCTTTCCACACACGCTGCAGTTAAACTGAAAATAGTCACCATCAAAACCATCGATTCAGTGCACCTCATTGACGAGCACGCGAATTTCAAATACTGTTTTCGAAACGGTAAGTAAATTTGATGAATATACGACGGCCCATGAGTGATCAGAAATGCGCAATTCGCAATGGATATACTCAATAAGAAGATCATCGATTTCGTACGCAATCGAATATCCCTTTTCACCATGATAAAAATCAATAAATTACACAGTAATCCCATCAATGTAGGGATACCAAATATGGCTGCGATCGCATGATTTCTGTACATTTGTGGTTGTAAATCAGATTTCGTAATATTGATCAGATGGGAAGGAATACAAGAATCGTGGGAGTCCATTATTGCAGGTATACTGTAGGTCCAATCTGAACTGCAAAAATAGCCATTAGCTTACAAGCCATTCACAGAATAATCATTCATGCTGCAGTCATTGGTGATCTGCACCTCATGCGCACAGATCAGTGTTGACTTTTCATTTTTCAAAATATAGCTATGATTAATTGATTATCACTTTTGGATGCACCATGGTTGATTATCACCATAGGTAATTGCGCAATTTGAAATCAAATCCATGCGAATTCATAGCTAAAAATGATGCACATTTCCAGAAACTTCCGCTTTCGCCTTTGGCAAAAAGAACTGCACAACCGCATTTGGCTTTTACAAGCATAAAAGCTGAACCGCAAAAAACAGATCAATCATGTTCTGCTTGACAAGGTTTGCATAGAAACGTCAACGCATTATTGACCAGTGACGGCGTAGTCCCATGGGTTAATAAGGAGCCCCCTAGTAAGGGGCCCATGTCCAGACCACTGGACATAGCATAACAAATGATCAGATGGTTTTTTGTCTGCTTTCCGTAAAATCATGTATAGATAGACCACATTTCTCCATGGCACCCATTTCCCAAGGGGCCATCCATTTTTTCTCACTATGAAAAGAGATAAGCTAGAAAGCTTTTAGGCCTTCCATAAATCCGATGCCTTTCAACTGAAGGAAACTCAATCCCCAGGAAACTGGCTTACATGGCTTCAATTTTGATAGAATTCCTTTCTGGCTCACATGTCAGCTAACAGATATTGCGCAATGTAAAGATGAGCAAAGCATCTGATCAAAAGCTGGCTTGGCATTGAAAATTCGAAATCGATTTTTAGCAATATGCTAACGCATATTGCGCAATTTGCTAATGCATATTGCGCAATTTAAACAGAAGCAATGCTACAACATCGCTTGATCAGCTAAGAGATATTGCGCAATCCAAAGATTAGCAAATCACCATCTGATCAAAGCTTATTTGGCTTTGAAGATTCAAAATCGCTTTTTGACTCTCATGCTAATGCATATTGAGCAATCTAAACAGAAGCAATGCTAAGGCATTACCTGATTTGCATCAATCAATACAAATCCAATAATCATGTACATTGTATTTCGCATCCTCCAATTATGAAGTCAAAAAACTCGCCATCTTCCATGATTTCAAAATTATGCATTCTTCAAAGAACACAAAAAAGCTGCTCTCAAAAAAGGCACCAAAAAGAGAAAACAGACTTCTCTCAAATCCTTATCTTCCTCTTATCACTACCCCCAAAAAATCTGTACACACGATTATCATAGCATCAAAGAAGTTTCAAAAATGATACTGTACACGCTTTTAAGGCAAAAATTCGAAATCCTTGAGGCAAGCCAAAAATGCAAAATTCCGAAGGCATGAAAAAATCTCAAACCGTAAAATACTTTCGAGGCAAGATCAAGGAAAAAATACTCCATAAAGGCAGGACTGAATTATTTGGGATTTAAATGATGGTCACAAAAAATTACCCGCCCATTGACAATACTCGTAAACAAAATACCACTGTATATACTAGTGATCATTAAGGAAATAATGCTCAGAAGAAAAAAGGTGACCATCCAAAAAATTGAACTGTTAGAAAAACGCTTTCAAAAGTGCTCAAAAGTGCTCAAAAATATCGAAAAAATCCTGCGCTTATCCTTGAAAATTCCCGCATGCATGCAAACTATACATGATTCTCAACATTACCTTTAAGCCAACAAGCCATCCCTGATGACTTGTGCGAATTCCGTGCCTTCGTCCTGAGCAATATAATCGGAATATTGTCGAGCATCGTCGTCGATCAATCCAGATTCTTGGGGAATCATTACTTCGGCATTCGTGCGTACCGTGTCCAAATCCAGCAAATCCGCTTCGGTCAAATCCGACGTTGGAACGGCCTGCACGACGCCGCACTGGAACACCTGGGCCATAACCTCTTCGTTCTCCGGTTCGAATGCCTGCAAAAGAATCCGGATTTAAAATTGGCGTTGACAGCAGGCATACCTCAGATTGCGCAATGACAAGAACCACTCCTTACCTGTGCAACTTGATCCAAAATCAATTCACGACCCCGCGATAGGACAGCTTGTTTCGAGATCAATGGTCTTGGTTGCATCCTGTGATGAGAGCAAGAGCTGCCGCTTGATTGACTTTCCTCCTTCAATACTGGCACGCCGGTCGGTATGTCGAATCGCATCGGTGGCGGAGATGGCATACTGGCGTATCCGGACTCCATCGACGATTGGTACGGAATCGACGAGCACCTAGAAGGAGCTTCCATTTTAGCAGCCATGGACGCTTTGATTCGACCGCCTTTCTCGCTCAAGAATTCCAACACTTCGCTGTCGTGAACCTGAAATTTAAGTCCTGCATTAGTCACAAGGTCCAGCGGAATATCGAACATCACTTACCACCACTGTCCCGTTCGCCGGTTTGAACTCGGACTTCGTATTCGCTTTGAAATATTCTTGGATCACTTTGGGATCGCGATCCTGAACGTCGATCATTACGTCGTCGTCCACTTCCATTTGACTCATGATGGCGTTGTACAATTTCGTCTGAGCCATGATCAGACGAATATGCATGCGGCTCTGAAAAGAGATTTTCAATTAGCATAGATCTGATGCAATCACCATTGCGCAATTTTGGATTAAGCTTAATCCACGATTTCAAGATTCAAAGATTTCATCCATTTTATTATGCATGAATAATCTGTGATTACTGGCCACAGACTTACTGTCACTTACCCTTTTATGATTCTTATATCCGGCTTCGGTCAAATATTCCCTTTCGCACAAATCGCAGTAGTGCTTGGTGCGATGGATTTTGCGTCGATGACGCCCCAATTCCATGGCGTCGTCGAATACTTTGACGCACGTTTCGCATCGAAAACGATGGAAATGATCCAGATGCCAGGGTAACGGCGTCGACCGTCCGCAAACGTGTTGACAATATTTGCATTGTCCACCTCCATCCACTGCGATACGGAATATTTGTTTTTTGGTCGGTGGTTCGGCCGATGATTGACTGACGATTGCTTCGACGTCCTGCGCAATGGCCTGATTCTCTTCCGCTTCCGATGCGCGTCGTTTTTCTTTGGTGGTGTTCTCGGCCGATTTCGAGCATTCGCCAACAACGTTCGGATTGGATTTTTTCTTTTTGGCAAAATACTCGTTGTATTTGGTCTTTTCGTGCTCCCACAATTTCATGGCCGAATCGTAATCCAACGAATGCTCGTTCTCGTTGGGCTCATCAATCGGGGCAGTGATACGACGATTATCGATCGAAGCAGCGTCCGAAGTGTCGGTATTTGATTCCACACCTTTCTGATCCGAATCAGTTTGGCTCGGCAGGCGTAGTCGTTTCAATTTCGAACCAGGGCGTGGACTTTCTTTGGGTTCCGATCCTTGATTATTCGGCGATACATTGGTGTTGGATCGGTCCCATTCATCGGCCAATCGACGTTCACGTGCCCAACGTCGCGTTCGAAATTGAATCGGACAACCAATTTGGGCATCTTCGTCCTCGTCGGAATGGATTTCTTTGGTCTCGCGTGGACGTAATTGGCGTTTATCACAGTCCGAATTCGGCTTGATCGATTTCTTGCCACATCTTTCCTCTGGCGGTTCCGATTTGACCTGCACTTTCTTCGGTCTTCCAGGTCGACGTTTCGGACGTTCAGGTGTGTATTCGCAAACGAATTCAACATCGCTGTCGTCCAAATTGCTGTCCGTTTTCGTGTTCTCCTTCGTCACATCGGGCTTTCTGGCTTCCAAAACTTCAATCTCCTCATCCGAATCGTCCAAATCGATGGTTTCAACTGGGGTCGGTTTCTTATTCTTTCGACCTCGACGACGCGTTTCCAAATCCACGCTCTCCCAATCCTCGGCGGTGTCCATTGGAGCCGGTTTTTTCTTCTTGACTGAGCTAGACGATTGCTTTCCTTTTTTCCGTTGACGTAATTGTCGATCCTGTGATCTCAGACGACGTTTCAATGGACCTCGTTCACGGTCCGAATGTGGATCAACGCCGTTCCTATAAAAGAAAGGCTATTATAGAGGGTCTAACTGGATGGCGCCAAAAAGGCACCTGAGGCCAAGGGAAACCGTACATGGCATGTCTCGTATGTAAAAAACTAGGGCGCCTATACTTCGCAACAGGAAGAAGGGCCAATCAACGAGGGCCATACTAAACAGGCCTTTTATGGATGACAAATAAACAAGGGACTGCGAAGTACCTATGCAACTCTTTTTTAGTTGCCAATAAAAATGACACATCTCAAGGATAAAAACTAAATCAAGAAAAAAGGAAGCTAGGTAAAAGCTCAATGCTTTTCATAAATATTTGCCAATAAACGGCAAGGTCAAGTTTAATTCGAAAAACTTTACACCCCCCCCCCCAACAAATCCGTGCAAAGCAAAAGCGCGCATATAAACGCCCTATTCATTCAATCGATCGATGTTTTTCAAACGTATTATACCAGCCCGTTTTTCAGGGCACCAGCCAGCCTGGGCGGATTGGGGGAGGAAAATCTCGCATACATTTTCCTGTATTTGTATGTACATACATACAGGGTGAGCCAAAAGTAACTTGCCCTGTTTAGCATTGATTATCTAATTACTCATCAGAATTACATGATATTTTGAATATAAGCTAATTGGACCATGCGGAAATTGATGGTGACCACTGGTCATTTTTGACCAAGAGTGACCCAATCGAAAGATCTCAACAAGGTGATGCTTGCTGTGTCATTAGCTTTTTATCACAGTGAAAAATGCAGAAATGATGCATAAAAGTGGTGGACAAGGCCACTGCAGCAGTTTTATCAGGTGCAGTTATCAGTCGCAGCCATAGGCTAAATCTTGAAACAAAAGATCATCACAGATGACGTCTCCATTCGCAGTCAGGTCATTTGACATGTCGCATAATGACCTCTGGTCACTTTTACGTGACCATATGGAAGTGGTCACTTTCTTTGACCATCCTCATCCGCATCATTTGCTGAGTATGTCTCAAATCTCAGGTCATTAGCATCATTAGTTCCTGAGGAAATTATGCTAGAATAGAGGAAGTTACTTTTGGCTCACCCTGTACATCTGGCTGGCACCTAGTGAAAAGCCCCCCATCAGCCGGCTGCTTTTTGCCTGTTGATAAATATCTACACCGGCTGGCATCGGCTGAATTGAAAAGAGGCGCGCCTATGTTGAAATCTTTCACCCATGTATCAAAGATTGAGAAAATATGGGTGCAAAACTAGACGCGTGAAAAGCGCCCCAGGGCCACCTGCTTGTCGCCTGGTAGAAACTTTTACAAATTTGGCATTCATTAGAAACATGAACTGGAAACATGCACGATTTTATAAAGTTGAGAAATCTAATTAGAAAGGTCAGGGCTGCTGAAGATCATGCAAAATAAGAGGCATTGGAAAATGTGATGTGTGTAAATATACAGACACAAGTTTCCAAAAGCATTTTTAGCTTACAGAAAATGCAATGCAAGTTTTGGAGGGGGAGGATTATCAAAAACAGCCGTCTCCGAAAAAATCTCAAATCAGCTGATGCAAACTTTACGAGGTATCAGCTTGCCAAAAATTGCAACAAATGCTTGCTAATCTCATGAAAAACTACGCATAATATACCCCTAAAATTATCCTGGAATCAGACCCACACATTTGGCTTTTTGCCAGCCATGCAAATATTTGCAGAAATCTCCTGTAAAAACTATGCCTAACATCCTAAAATTATCCTCAAATCAGACCCCACCCATTTGGCTGCTTGCCATCCATGCAAAAATCAGGATCCCAGCCAAGCAGGCATTCATAGAAAAATGCCAAAAACTCACTCATACTTCATAAAAGCTGGGACGCAATCTTCGAATGAATCCAGCTTGGCCGATTGTTTCACTTTCCCCGATCGTAATTCCATAAAAATCTCCCGCTCGTCGTCCGATTTCTCTTCACCTTCCTCAGCCATCTCTGAGATTTCAGTGAAATCTCGCCCCTGAAAATTGGGAATTTTCAACTTTTCGGGAGGGGAAAAAATTTATGCAATTATTTTGAATTAATATTGCACATTTCGGCGAATTACCTACTTCGTAATCCGTATCAAAATAAGCGAAATTTATGCACGAAATTTAGGGAATGATCATAAACGAGATTATGCAAAATGAATGATGTAAACAATGCAAACACGAGAAGAAACGAGGCAGCCGGCTGTCACCAAAGCGCAACAGGCAGTTCCCGCCATCACTTGTCTGCTAATGCGTCATAAGACGTTACGCATTCGTGCGCACGCCAATGGTAAAACTCGGCCTCGATGCTGATTGGTTGAAATCTTCGACAGCGCCGCCTAGGGCCTAAATCTGGCAAACGGTAGCTGATGATGAAGAAAATCAACTTCGGTGAATTTTCGAGTAGATTTGGAGGAAATAAAAGCGATTTTACTGTACATTTAGAGGACATTAGTTAGGATTCTTGATTATGAAAAAAGTTTGACATAGCAAAATCTTATTTGAAATCTGACTCGTATTGAAATGCAAATTTTCATGATTCCGCTTGAAATGCGCCTTGTGATAACGACGATAAAATATGCAGGAATGCATTACGTGCAAGAATTTGCATACTTTGGCAGAAGAATAATGTGAGATTTACCGATTTCTTGGCACGATTATGCCCATATTTGTACGTATGATTATGTAAGCGAATATAAGCTGCAAAATTTGCATGAAAGCCAGCATGCTTTTCAAAGAGGCAATTCGCCCGGCTTCGAAGGAAGCTCTTTTATCCCAATTAAAATTGAAAATTCAGTAATCAAAGGTACCATCCGTACTGCTGTGCAGAAATATCTGCAGTCCATATTGGGATTTGTGATCAGTGCTTGGATACTGTATCCGCTTGAGTCATGATGGCTCATGCCAGGCATATTTCCTTCCAGTCATTCTGATTAGATAATGCTAATGAGCATATTATGAGTCCAGAAATCGTGTCTAAAATGCATGGCATAATAGCGGGCGTTCCTTTTTAGGAATCTTATCTTCTGCAGTAAAAATTGCGCAATCGACGATTATATTCACATTTGGATTATGCATTACGAGTGTGCTGACAAAATGATGCAGTCAAATTCTTGGCCAATGAGATCAATACGCAATTAACGAAATATCGATTGATCAGTTGAAATCGATTAATCCCAATATGTGCACGCATGCAATGGATTATGCGAGGGATACCGAAGCAAACACCCATTCGGTCTAATAAGAAAATGTTGGCATACTGTATCCTACAGTTCAATGCAGTGGATTTTGCGTTCATTCCACCAGTTATTTCCATTTTGGCAAAATGACTCATTTATGATCACTTAATCAAATTTGGCTATCCACGATTTTCATGCTTGTTGATTTGGAATCCAACGTTATCGGAGATAAATCGATAAATCTCGCACATTCAAACAGCATTGATCACGCCAGACCGTGTCAAGAAGCCAAACCAAAAACTGCAAAGACATTTTGAGAAATAATCATTTTGTACCTTTCTGCTTTGCAAAAAATGTTCATCAATTCAACAACATAATTTGACCATTGTCCAGCACCGAAAACGACGCCTTGCTATGATCAAGATTTTGGCACAACGAAACAATCGAGTATGGATGGTATTCGCAATGATATTGTACTGATCAGTATCGATTGATCAGGTAGATCAATCATATTATAAACCGATATGCAATTGACAGGTATCATGCTATGGAAAGTAGTGACTATCTTCCAAAAGCAAATGCAAAAAGGCATCTAATTTCTACGCAAAAAGGACCAGGCCCCTTTTCAAAAATGAACACACCAGAAAATGAGCATTCCAACGATTTTGAATGCCAAAAATCGATTCCTACTGATCAGGATTGGATCGATCACATCTGCAAGATCAATTTCATAGATTAGGGACTCGACCAAAATCGATTGGTGCAGATAAAATGTCAATTTCCATTCAAATTTGCCATTCTCACGCATGCCAGCGCGTTTTAGCATTTGAGTAGCTTTTGCAATTGAGCATTGCTCAAAGAGTCTAGATCTTCAGTGCGCTTCGTCGATTTTTCGGGGGGGCTCCGCTCCCAACGATGGTGTACGTATTCCGAAGTACACCGGCCGATGCTGGGCTATGCTCAGCTATGGTTTTTTTCTGGCAAGGGCAGAAACTCCTGGTGCCATGGGTTAGAGGATTTTGAGGAGATGCATGCTGGACTGTTTGAGATGGGAAAACGGTGTTGCATCCACCAACATCTCACGCTGATAAAGGTCCGGCAGGATAGTCGTGGGTCTGGAGTGATCAGAAATGATCGGGAAATTAACTCCTAGTGCCCCGGCTGATCCATTGGGGGCCTGCTGAATTCAACGTGGGTATATCCTGCAGGAATAAACTCCAGTGTCCGACTGATCCAAGGCGTTTTTGACTCAAGGAATTTGTCTCTTTGGCCATGCGTGGCCAGCTTCAGCCCTTGTATGGAACGGCCTACGTGTCTTCGGACACTGCAAGTCACTGATTCCGGATATGTGACTGGGCGGAGCTTCTGGGGGTTGACCCTGGATTTTCCGAAGCGCCTGCCAAAGCTGAGACGAGGGAAAACATCTCGTCAAAGCAAGTGCCTATTTGACTGCCTCCATACGGCGGCAGGTGGAAAGTGATCAGAAAATGGTCAGGCTAAAGTCAAGGGCCATGCCAATGAGGATCTCCCCCTCAGGAGGAGAGGGGTAGGGATGGCAACGGGTCAAAATTATTTGACCCGCATCCGACCCAGACCCGTCAAGGTCAGACCCGACCCGCCGGTATAAATTTTTCATTGACCCGACCCGACCCGTCCAAAATATGACCCGTACCAGTTTTTGGCCAAAAAATGCCAAAATTTTGCTTCAGATGTAAGAAATATGGCAAAATTTTCATGTCAGCGGTGTTAAAACGCAATTCTGACTTGATTTTATGCTTATCAGTTAAGAAATTATAGTGTAAAATGTGGTAATTAATGAAATTTTTGCGTTGATCCAGACCCGCCTCCGACCCGGGACCCGCCATGCTATGACCCGACCCGTGACCCGGCCCGAGACTTCAGAAATTTTAAGACCCACGGGTCCTGGTCGACCCTGCCATCCCTAGAGAGGGGTGAAGTGCTCTGGAGTGAGTGACCAAAGAGGAAAGTGATCTAACAATGTGGATCGAGATCATAGTCAAAATAATTGACTGGGGGAGGAAAATCATTGAATTTGGTAAATCAGTTGGAAATTCAGCTGCTGGCATGAGTGTTTGCACAGTTGACTGTGCTGATCGGTATCGATTCAGCAGGTGATCAGTGATCAGATCATGGTCGATAACGCATTTTCATACAGAATTACGCTAGATATGGCATGAGGATTATGTCTTCCTGGACAATCTAGCACGGGAAATCGATTGGCGTTGTCAAATCAGCCCATGACCTCCCTATCGAAGATTAATCATTTTGATCAAATCCCTGAATATCGATCGTATGACGAAATAAATGTGATTTTTAGAATCAGCATATTAACCTTTCCCAGAACATGCATTTCGTTCAATACTAACACGTATTAGAATTTCAAATTTCCTATCCTCCAGCAAATATAGCAGATGACAGTGTGTTATCTGCTGATCCGGTTAGTGCTGATCAGATATCGTGATCAGATATCGATAATCGATATTTCGATCGTGTGTTCTATGTAAACAATATTTCCTTGCCAATGACGCAATTCAGGTGGTGCCAGTGCCATATGACCAAAAAAAACGCATGCATTTTTTCTGAATTCCATTTCAGTCAACTTGCATTGATTGTGCTCATTCATAATACGGCAGAAAGATGGAAAGAATTTTCATGGCCCATTTGCGTGTGTTTTCGAGTAGGATCTAGAGAAATGGCCGTGTGGAAAAACATTCTTCCACATGGAGTGAAAACGGAATTCGTTCGTACGTATGAAAACAAAATAGGTCGAAATGTGGGCGTGTCAAAGCATGCATATCTCTTTGAAAAATATTCACGAAAATCCGTTTATTTTTAAGAAAATATCTTCATCTGCTTTCATCGCATGCACATTTATTTCGGCATTTTCAAAATGCCCAATTCAATGCCAATATTGGCTGCAAGTTTTTGTCTCCCTCAGGGCGTTCCAGTCCAGTGATCCTTTTTGGGCAACCGTTCTCTTATCCAGTTTCTGAAATTTTTCGAATGCCAACGCATGCAGCATGTGAGTATTGGTAAAAATCTAGGTTTAGTGGGAAAAGGAATTGAAAATAAGGCCATATAGGGCAACAGGAAAGGTGTATGTACTTTACTCTGTTCCGCCTTCATAAACTACATCCACCATAAACACAACCATCAGTGGGCATTGGGAAAATTTAGGCTGCCCTCAATATATTTGCCCAGCGTTCGAAAATATACCGTTATCTATTGGTCCAGGAGGAGGCGGTTTCTGAGGCGATTTTGAACCTGTCTGATGATGTTGAAATTGGGCTTTTTATGGTTGATCGCATTGGTCACGGTGACCGAAGCGGTCATTGGCCATGGCAGTAAGCCGAATGCTCATTCCCTGTATGCATGCGTGCAAATCATAGCGTGAATTCTTAGAATACGATGTTCGATTCTTGCCGTTCGATTTGAGACCGGTCAGCGGATTCGTCGGGAAATGGGAAGCCAGTTCGGTCAGCGGTACTGGTGCGGAGAATTTTCCGTTCGGTAAAATCGTGGATTTCGGTATCGATCCCGTGCCTATGTTCGGTGCTAGATCTTTGAATTATACGTAAGTCGATCGAGCTACAGTATGCCTCAGATTGCCATGATTTGCTCAGTCGTGGCATACTGTAGGTCTGACTGCATCTAAAATTTTTGATATGCATGAAAACCAACCACTGCACCATTGAATGCAGCTTGATTGATTGTACCATTATGACAATGCTTGATCCAAGATTTTATATAAACAATGGCTGCGAAAAAGCTCCTTTTCACCATTGAAAGCAGCATAACTGATTATACCATGTTACGAACCTGGAAATCATGCCATTTTATGCAAGAATTCACTCAGACATGGCATAGAAATGCACAGTAATGACCACTGGTCATTACTCGTAATCATATCGTCCAATATTGCGCAATAATCTTTCAGTGCCACCACATACGCACCAGGCGATGGCGTATGGTCGAACGAAACTCATATCGTG
>JAQIWJ010000194.1:0-29264 GCA_034695185.1 Discolaimus major
TCTGAGTTAGGGGTCATTTAGGGGGTTTTGAACTTCAGTCTAGGGGATTTTTGTCTTCAGCACCTGGCAACACTGAATGAGAAAAGAATTTTAATGAATTATAATTAATTAATTATCAAATTGTGAGATTTGAATAGAAAAAACGCGTTCGACCTGTGCCTGTGATATATCCGGCGGTCAAAACCTATTCTTCATTCCCCGGGCCATAGCTGGTGAATTTAGCGGTCATTCTCATCGGCTCTTTCGCTGTTTTTTTGGCAAAAAAATCGAAATTTAATTAACTTCGTTTCGCTTTATCGAATAGAAATGCGAATCCGAAATAGAATCTCGCGGGTGGCATGAATGTTATTTGAAAAGCTTAGAATTTGTCGTGACATTTGTCCGATTGCGGATTTCATCAGCCATTTTTTTGCTTGTCAAGTCTGAAAGGACTTTCACTGGGCACTCGTAGCTATTCTGCAAATCCGCCGGGATCCCAGTGATGAATCCCCTGTACATCTGTTTGTTTATCACCGATAAATCTGCATTATCAGTTAAATGCTTAATTAGCTGGGCTGATTATTATTGATCGATGCGTTTGACATCGATTGATCATTGATTCATGCCCTTGGCGCGTTCTAAAATTTCCCAGCAGAGTTATCTGCGATAAATCTTCTATTTCAGGTACCGCCAGTACCTTTTCAAAAGAGATGGACGACGAAACCGAAGCGTTGGAGAACGCACCGGTTTACCAATCACCAACCGAGAAGATCCGCGACGGTGGACTTCGAAAGAGCGGTGAAAAAACGCTCGGCAATGGCAGCGGCGGTGATCAAGTTCGATTAAAGGCCAATATTAATTTATTCGGCGGTGTAATGGTCGTGGTCGGTTGCATTATTGGCAGTGGCATCTTCGTTTCGCCGACCGGTGTACATGAAAGTAAGCGTTGATGATTTTGGCATCGATCGCTGCTTCAAAATATGGTCCTTCGTTTCAGATGCCGGAAGTGTTGGATTATCATTGATCATTTGGACATTCTGCGGGGTATTTTCAATGATCGGAGCGTATTGCTACGCGGAATTGGGAACGTTCATTACCAAGAGCGGTGGTGATTACGCCTACGTTCATGCCGCCTTCGGACCATTCATTGCATTCATGCGTATGTGGGTTGAATGCATTATCGTCAGGTAAGCATTTTTTATGGTATTACTCTCAGCATTCGGTATATGCAATCCTTTTTCAGGCCATGCACGATGACCACGGTAGCGATCACGTTCGCCATTTACATTTTGCGGCTATTTTTCCCTTCTTGCGACCCTCCGGCGGGTGCACCGCAGCTGTTGGCAGCTGGATGCTTGAGTAAGTGATGATTTCTGTTCGACAAGAACATTCCTAAATCACCTTCATTTTAGTCCTCTTGACGCTGATCAATATGATGAGCGTGAACGTCGCCAAACAAGTACAAAATATCTTCACGGTTGGGAAACTATTGGCCTTAGTATTGATCATATTGACTGGAATCGTCCTGCTGTGCATTGGTGGAAGTAAGTGGAAAATTTGCGCGTTGGCAGAACTGCAAATCTTGCGTTTTTTTCCAGAATATGTCGAACAGTTCCAGGACGCTTTCAAAGGAACCACGTCCAGCCCTGGCAAGATCGCGTTGGCATTCTATTCCGGTTTATGGGCGTATAATGGCTGGTGAGTCAATTTCTTCTAGTTTTCCTATCGATAATTAAGCGGAAGCGTTTGCAGGAATTATCTCAATTTCGTGACGGAGGAGCTCGAGAACCCTGTGAAGTAAGCCACATATCTTCAATTCGCTAATCGGATCTAAGAATCCTCGTTTGTAGAAATTTGCCGATTGCGATTGTGATCAGTTGCACAATTTGCGCCGTCGTTTATACGCTGACCAACATCGCCTTTTACGCTGGCGTCACTGAACGCGAATTATTGGATAGTTCAGCCGTTGGTGAATATTTATTTACTTAATATAGCAGGGTTTTTACTGCACTGAAATCTGGCACCATTCCACAGCCTTGTCCCGAACTTCGTTTATTTTAGCCGTCGCATTCGCCAATCGATTTTACGGGGTTATGGCTTGGACCATGCCAATATTCGTCGCCATGTCATGTTTTGGTAAGCGATGCTGATTGTGTTTGATGCGAGGAACTAATCTCCGTGCATATTTCAGGTACCGTCAACGGGGTATTGATGACATCATCAAGGTAAGGCTTTAGCAGTATCATCATTTGGAAATACATAATCCCTTTCATTACAGGCTATTTTATGTGGCCGCTCGCGAGAATCACATGCCAGTCGTCTTATCATTCATCAGCCCACGATACGAGACTCCGATGCCAGCAGTTATTGTCACGGTAAGCCTTGCTGAATGTTAGCATTGCGGATGATCCAACATGGGTCCCAATTTCAGGGCATGCTCAGCTTATTCTATTTACTGCTGAGTGGTAATATTTACACGCTGATCAATTACGTCCAAATCGTCAATTGGTTGGCTATTGGCGTTGCGACTGCTGGTTTACTCTATTTGAGGTACAAGATGCCTCCGCAGCAATTTCATCGACCGTTGAAAGTAAGATCTGATATTATTCTCATCGGGTTATGTACCGAAATAGGCTTATTTCAGGTCAATCTCGCGTTTCCAATCATATTCTTGGTCGGATGCGTCTTCTTGGTTGTATTCCCAATCATTCAGAAGCCAGTTGATACGCGTAAGCATATTTTAATACTGAAATCTGGCATTTACTAATGGCATTCTTATTTCAGTTATCGGTTTGGCACTCATGTTGACCAGTATCCCCATATATTTGATCTTCATATCGTGGCAGAATAAGCCGAGATCGTTCACGGAAACGATGCGTAAGTACTATCAATTGGCAGAAGTTTTCCTTAATTAAAAAACCGATCTATTTCAGACGCCGCAACGTTGAATTTGCAAAGATTAATGTTGGTCGTACCAACGGAGAAGATCGAATAACCACGAAAGAGTATTCATGGAAGGAGCTTTGGATAAGTGTGATTTCGAGTCATTTCCCGAAGGCAACTATACTGCTTACCTGGTTTTTATCAATTTTTTATCGTTGCACTTTATTCTCACTGATTGTGATCGGGTTGTGCGTGAACCCTGATTTCTATTCCTGTTGCGATCTTGTTAGATGTTGAATGTGGTTACGTATTCTGTTTCGTCATCTTTTTGGACATCGCCTATTTTGATATGTGCCCAAAGAATATGCTCAGAATAATCATAAATTGCGATTAGCTAAAGATGAGCTTTCTTGCAGAAGTGACCAATCGGTTACGGTGTCAGCAGATTGCGCAATCGGCACAATAATCCATACTAGTGCATATCACACCCTGTACATGATGAAAATACACTGTACACATAATTTGGGTAATCACCCAACCAGAACATCCAAATTCAATGTTCATATTATATACGAGGACATTCTCAACATCGAAATCTTCAATAGGATAATCGAAAAATACTACTTTTACACGAATATGATGAAACCCGCCGATTGAATGAGTGAAAATATACACCTGTTTCAAAACAGCACTTTCTTCTTTCATCCACCCGTAAGCGCCCCTGATCGAATTGAATTTCAACCGGAATTCAGGTGGCCATACTGTGCAATACTTCGTCCAACAATTGCAACGCTCGATTCAAGTGAACCTCGATCCAACACGGCGTCTCTTTGATACTTTTTCGAGGATAATTCGGGCCCCATCCTTTCACGAACGATAATCGCAAAATGCATAATCGACGTAAATCGTCCACTCCGATCCCGGATGCAGCTGAAAACGAAGCTGCGATATTAGCATCCTGTTTCAAAAAATAATTAACTACAGACTTACGTTTGGTTCCGGGAATAGCAACGCCAGAATCAGCCACCAATCCGGCCACAGCGGCAGCATGGGCAGCAACGGCTGCTTGGGCGGCCGACACTTGTTGCAGCATCTGATGATGACATTGACGCAGATCGAAGACCTGCAATAATCACGATATAAGCGCCATAGAAAATCCAAATTTGGCCGCTTACCTTCATGTATTCCTTCTGAACAACTTTATACACGGCTGATCCTGGAGGCTGGCCATGACTATGATCCAAATAATGGCTTTGAATGAATACGCTGTGCTCGCTATTCACGCACAGCCAAACGTCGCCTTCGCCTTTCAGATCTAAACGAACTCCGCGGCCAATATGAATTCTGAAATAAAAGGATCTTAGACTTCGATCTTGAACCAATAATACCTCATTTACCTGGCTTTCTCGCTAGGTTCCGTTCGATGAACATTGGATAACGCTCCCAAACAAAATCTATTGACGGCCGATGGATCCACATAACCGTCCACGGTAACTGATGAATGTATGGAAGGCACCTTGAACGCGTCGCCCACTTGGGTGTCCAATTCGTAATATGCGATGGTACACCAAAATTCCGGCACTGAAAATAAGATATTTTGATGATCAGATATTTCAGCAGTGCTTCGACAGAGCTTTCGATGAGCAAAATTCAACTTACGAGGTTGCGTTGATAGTGGAGTTGCCGGATCATCATCGCCTCTCGTCATGGCAACTGAAATAAAACGCCCATTGCAAATAGTGGATATGAATAATCAAGTGCAAACTTACAGTAGCCGGCCATCGTCGGCGTCCGAGCAGTCGTGGCAGATGCTGAAGCAGCCATTGCACCGTTGTTCCAAGTTTGTGCCGCCATTGGTGCTCCTGAAATTCAACGATTCAATCAATCCAAAGATAAAACAGGGACTATAAATACTTACGATACATTCCCTGTTGTTGAACTTGATGCATGCCGTCAACCGAATCTGAAAAAAAGGATTGATCGCAATTTCTAAGATAAATCTATCAGAACTGCATTTCTTACCTTGTCTCTGGTTGTGATACGATCCCTGAGACGTCATCGGCGGCGATAAATCTTGCGTCCATTGATTATCCAACTGTGCATTCACTGAAATATTGGTAATTGAATATTTGCGTCGCAAACAAATCAAGTCAATTCTTACCACCAGCATTCCCGTCGTACAGATTCGGCGATGTGACCGTTTCTTGACCTTGCATACGACCAACATTCCACGAAGCCTGAGCGGCGTCCACTGATCCTCTGGGGCTGATTTGGGACGATGAGGCAGAGGCGGAGATATTCACGGTCGGTGAGAGTCCATTCTCAACGCAAGCGTCGGTGTATTCCGTCTTTATGGTACCTTGACCGTTGGCTTCATTATCCAACTTCAGTCTGTCGAAATCTGAAAAAATGGCCAGATCGTGACCTGTATTCAGCACTAGCCAACAGTCTTACCAATAGTTCCAATTCCTGCCGATACCACGCGTTCGTAATGGTACGGATTCACGCATAGCAGATCTCGTTTCAAGTCGAAAGCATATTCGCAGAGTTTAATATGCTTCAATTCATTCTTGTGCAAATCTGGCCAACGCCAAATGCGGGCGTAGACCACGTGCGGAAAACCTTTCCTGCCGGCCACCTAAAATAGAGGTAAATGTGAAAAGGAATGAGGAAATAAGTACGCTTACCTGCAGACGACCGTCCAACGTGCGTTGAATGGTAACGCATCTCGTAACGTGCATGCCGCCAGTGGTGATCGCTTGAATCAACGCATCCAATTCTTCTCGCTTGTCTTTCAATTTCTTGATCAAGCTTTCGATAGCACGACGGCTAAATTCCTCGTCGACACCCTAAAATGCAGGATACTCAGTCAACATTATTCTTGAAAAACAGCTGCAATTCTTACTTGTCTATGGCACATTAGACTGTGAACGATACTGGCGCATGCGTCCGATGAAGTTGGCGTATGACCAGGCGGATGATGCGGTTGCTGTTGAGTGGCCGATTGCTGTTGATGTCTTTGATGCAAAAGATGTTGTAACGTAGACGATTGCGTGAACGACGGCGCAGCACCCAATAAGGGACTGGTCAGCGTTGGGCTGGTCGGCGACGTTAATCCAGGGCTGGTCATCGGATGCTGTTGCATTTGCTGTTGCTGTTGATGTTGAACGAACGCAGTGGCCGATGGCATGTGATGTTGATGCGCTTGATTATTCCACGTCGTTTGATCAGCGTACGTGGCCGGTTGATGTCCGGAAATAGCGATCGATAATTGAGGATATTGTTGGTGCAACGGATGAGAATGTCTTTGCTGTTGCTGTTGTTGTTGATGATGAATAATATTGTGATGCTGACCGTAACCGCCATTATTTTCGGCTCCGGTCGGTGGTAAACGATATTGTTGATTCATATTCGCGAATTGACCGTGGCTATTCTGATAATGATGATGCATGGCTGCAGAGGCGGCTGAATTCGATAAATTCTGACGTCCCGTATGATTCAAATCGCCCGAATGCAAATTCTCGTCCAGCCCGTTATTCGGTTGATGAAGCATTCCTTTTTCGTCAATCTGAAAATAGGGGATTTTGAATGAAAATATGCAAAAACCTTGGTTAATTCATACATTTTAGCTAGTAATATACTCGTTAGAGGATATAAAAACATCAAATATCCCGTCCATCCTTAGCTACATGCGTAAGCTACTATTTTTCTGCGCCTTTTTCCTAGTAGGGCATATCCGGAAAATTTCAGAATAAAAAGCATGTGCCAAGAAGCTTCAAAGCATAAATCTCCAATCTACTTATGACCAAAGGCATTTTCGATGCCAAATTTCCATTGCACAATCATATAAAATCATAGAACAGTGATTTTTCCAATCACTTTCACACAACGAAAATGAAAATCGACGTTTTTCTTGCAAAATATTTGCCAAAGCTTCCAGACCGCACAAGGCTAGGTCGCTTTGATATAAGCAGCGACGTTTCTTATATCAAGATTCGAATGCAGAATTCGCCGTAATGACTACTACAGTATGACAGGATCAATGGAAATTTATTTCGATCACTGAATTTTGAGCTTCAAATTTACATCGTACGATTTTTACAAGTAAGTAAACGAACGTACAAGAACGGCATGTACTAATATGGGACATTCTTATGGGTACGTACAAAGTACGGTTACTGTGTGACAGTACAACGCAGAAACAAAAAGACTCATGAATAAAGAAAGACCATGGGCGGGTGTGTGTGTATGCCGTCAGATGATAAAAAATGTTGGAGAAAAATCTTACAAAAAATCTTTCTCCTGAACATGAAATGCTAGTCAGAACTTAGTTCTGATCCAATACACTGTTTCCATTCAAAAAAGGGGCGATCAAAAATACAAGACAAAATCTCGCATCAAATAAGCGTATGAACGCGTTCATCAAAGAAATCTTGCCTCATAAAAATACGCCCCCTCACAAAGAATACATCAATCCAAAAAAAAATAATTGAGCAAATAACCCTCGCTCTCCGTTTTCGCAGAACAAAAATGTACAGTCAATGCTAAGACTGAATAAATTACACGCAATACGTACAGTACCCAATAATGTATACACGGTATCACAAAAAGAATTGGGCAGATTATTTAAACGCATTTACGTACACTTTCCATTTCTAATCTCATTCCCTATTCAGTAAACTGACCCTAGTCATACTGGTGGGCGTCTCTTCCATCATTCGAAGCCATATTCTTCTGATCAGTGATTTCGTCCCGAATTTGGGAGAAAAAAACAACAGAGACGCCAACTCAATGGTCATCTCATCCCTAACCTCGTTTCGATCTGCTCAATCCTAGTCTGATTGCTTCCTAGCCAAGTCAAAATTTTCAAAAAAATAAAACGCCTCGCCGAATACAAAGAATGGCTGACCAACTCAGGGAGGGGAAGGAAAGAAATATGCACAATAAATGACACATAATTTTCGGCTTGAGCACAAAAAATCACAGGGGAAATCCAAAGAAGATTCTTGATTCTATTACTAGAATTTAGTCGGGGAATTCTGGTAAGAGGAAATAGCTTATCAATCAATGCACACAAAAAACACCCCTATTTCAACAGTTCCCCCGTTCACCATTGAATATGAATGGAAAACAATCTCAGCATCATCTCCCCCATAGCAGATTAGGAACATGAAATTTGAACAAAAAACCCCAAGCTCTATGCAAAGTATGAATAAAGCCCCCGTACTTGGTATTTTCTCCACCAAATGTGATC
Organism: Discolaimus major; assembly: GCA_034695185.1. Lineage (NCBI taxonomy): Eukaryota > Metazoa > Nematoda > Enoplea > Dorylaimida > Qudsianematidae > Discolaimus > Discolaimus major. The sequence goes on from JAQIWJ010000194.1 coordinate 8,117, forward strand.
GACGAATATGCACATAATCGACGTCTCTCGTTCTCGTCGTAAACCATCCATTAATAAGACCACGCAATACGAATTTTCGCTACGCCAACCATTCCAGTGAATAATTCTTTAATCATACGCACTACCCGACGGCGGTGATAGCGGTAGAAATAATGAATCGTTTTGTTGCTGAGACGCATTCGCTGTCGGATGATGATGATGATGCGAATGATGGTGTAGATTATGAAACGACGACGTTGACGATGGATCATGGAAAAAGAATCCGGACGTTTGACCCGATGTCGTATTGTTCGTAGAATCCACTCCACCGCCGCTCGTTGAATTCAATTGAATCAGCGGATAATCAGTCTGTTGTTGGTTCGACGATGTTGGCGCCGGATAATGTCCATTATTCACTGGTAAATCGTCGGGGAATATGGCATTGGTTGTCGTCCCATTCGGAGAAACGCCTGAGCCCGAGCCGCCACCGCCGGAAGACAATGGATAATGTTCATGATGTTGCGCATTTGATCTACCGGTCGATCGCAACGTTGACGGCGCCAGAATACCGTTGCTCCCATTGCTGGTAATTGGAGCTATTGCACCAGCCGTGACTAATGAAGGCGGATGATAATTCTCCAGAACCACACCACTGGTACTCGGTTGATTGATATCGCCCCAAATTTGAGAACCGCTGTAATAGGAATGCGAATCAGTGAGCTACTCAATATCGATGCAAACTCAACTGCTTACTGTAGATTTCCACCACTGAAGGCCGAGTCTCCAGCTCCAACATTCACACCGTCGTATTCGAATTCCATACCACCGGCGTACGGTTTGTCACCACTCGCATTAGCATTGAATGATTGCTGCTGCTGATAATTACCGTGTTGTAGATGAATCGGCGGGTGACTTCGTCCACCTGAAACAGAGCAAATCATTTCAGTAAAGGCCCTGATGAGAGCCACATCATTCAGCGTACTTATTCCACTGGACGCACTTATTCTTCTCGGCGTGGATGGATTCATTTGCGGATCGCTCAAAAGCGTGACCAAAGGACCATTGGACGTGCCAGCAGTATCCGAGTTGCTCGTTCCTGCTGCACCAGGGGTCGTGGCGGAAGCACTTGGCGGTGATGTGTTCGTTCCTTCGTCAGCCGTTTTCTTGAAGAAATTATGCTGCAACGCGTAGTAAGGCGTTATCCTCGTTTTCGGATCATAATCCAGCATACGCAAAACCAGATCCTGAAACATGATTTGCGTTAATTGCGCAAACAAACAATCACACCTCACTGTCATTACCTTGAATTTAGAATAATCCGCTACAGTGTGACCAGGCTCGCCCAATCGACGACCACCGGGACCACCAGTCTCGACACCAAGTATTTCGTGCAGACGTCGCGTGCCGGGAGCTTTGTATCGTTTCCCATCTCGACTCTGTTTGCACACGTACGTTCCATCGGGTAAACGGTCGAAATATTTCCGCCATTTCGGTGCTTCGTCCAATATATGCTTCGGAGGCATACCGAGCACTTCCACAATCTTCATCATCTGGTCCACCTGAAGGAGAAACGGATTCACATTAACCATGGCTGTCCTCGCAGTCACACGTGATAACTTACCTCGTTGGCTCCAGAGAAAAGCGGTTCGCCAGTATGCATCTCCACCAGAATGCAACCTAACGACCACATATCAATTGCCATGTCGTATGGAATGCCGAGCAGTACTTCGGGCGAACGATAGAATCGGCTTTGAATGTATTGGTAAATCTGAAATAAAAGGAGATTGTTTCGAAGCTGTTGAAGAGTCGTTAATACAAGCTTACTCTTTGTCCTAATTGGCACGACGATCCAAAATCGATGATTTTGATCGCCGAACGCTTTGGATTGCATAACAGAATATTCTCCGGCTTCAAATCGCAGTGGATGATGTTCAATTCGGGTGCCGACAAGAAGAGCAGTGCCATGCACAGCTGAAATAAATGCCAGCATTAATTCTTCAATCAATGAACTGAAGAAAGCAGTTTTTATAATACCTGATGAGCGAATTTTCGAGTCAAATTCAATGATACGCCACGAAAGTTCGTATTTCTGAGCAAGTCGTACAGATTGTAGGAAAGCAATTCGAATACGAGGCACAAATGGTTTCTCCACGTGAAGTTGCATTTGAGTTTCACTGAAAAACAAGGGGATATAAGTTTCAGCCATACATGAATAAAATTCAATCTTACCAATGTAATATTTGGAATCCACGTCGTGTTTATTCATGAGCTCCAATAAGCGGACTTCGATTTGCGCTTGATTCAAGAACGGTTTCTTATTCTTGATGACTTTGATGGCGACGTGAGCTTTCTCCTTGTGATCGTAAGCTTTAACCACCTGAAAAATCAAACACTCCATTATCCATCCATGCAGACTAAATGTAAAGTTGCATACCTGTCCGAAGGATCCCTTGCCGATAAGAGATTCGATCTCGTAACGATCCAAGAATCTTTCGTTGCGTCTGATGATGTAATCGTGATTGTCGTCATCGTAGCCGAAATTGTTCAAACTTCTGCCCTTCTTGATCAGCAAATCGTCGCGATGACCGGCGGGTGCTGAGCGTTTCTTCTTGGCGTAGTAAACCTGAAACAAGGACATGTTGACGCTCAGTTTTCACTTGAGAAAATAAGCCGATTCTTACATCATTGATGTGCTTGTACGTTTTAATCAAATCCACCGATAATTTGCACAATGGCGCAGAAGATCGATCTCTGAACGTCAATGGTATCCTGGATGATTGATATGCCGTTGAAGCCATCACTGGTGGTCCACTGGATTCCTGTTGAGCGACCATCGTTGCTGACGCTTGATCTTGAGATAAATCGGCGACACGGCCGCACCACGCTTCTGTTACGTTGGTATAATCACCTGAAATAAGAACTTTCTCATCAGCTGATATATTGCAATACACGACTCAATGCATAAGCTGAGTGAACTCTGTTTTCTCGCTAATTTGACAGCAAGCATCATCTTTGTAAACCAGAGTTTAGATAAAGTGAATATACGGAAAGTGCGCTGGAACTAGACAAAACGCGATCAATGCCAAGACGACAACCGTGTTATTCAACGGAATCCAAAAGGCCAACGATAATCCATGCTATCATCCCCCCCCAAACGCTAAATCGTAATTTAGCGAGTAAGCAGGCGAAAATTTAGCAACGATCCCTTGAGAAGAAATCTTCACCTAAATTTTTAGCTACATCTCAGGCAGGCGGCTTTTACGAAACGCCAGTCAGCCGACATGGCCATCTATTTGATACTAGGCTAAAGCAATCGTGGGGGTCCAAACGAACAAGCAACCGACTATTTAGCTAGCCGGCTGTTTCGGAGGGGGATTGCGAAAGCATTGGGCGTCAGCGAATATCGCCGACTAAAACACTACGGGGAGAACGAAAGGTGAACCAGCTTCTGAGAGTGCGTAACGCACATCCGAAAAAGCCATGGCGTTACGATTTTAAAACTTCATCGTCATTCATCCTAAACACGACCGCGACACGCGCCTAGGAACCTTTTCAGCGAAGATCATCGCCGACTAGAAGAATAAGAAGATGAAAACTGCTTCAAGAAAAGCAAACGCGGCCATCATAAAACGCCTGCCCCTGTTGCATCGTGACGTTTCACGCAACAAGGGGTCTTTCTCAAAAGACACCATATGTTCAAAAACTAGAAGAAGCTGGCTGCTACTAAGGCCCTCGATCCAACGCGGAGGCCAGGCGCAAAAACCAGTTGCAGCAACTAACTGCTGTTTCTTGACTTCAGAACAGAAGAACGTCGTCTATGCGTCGCGTTCTTCGAACTAGCCGAACTTCCCCCTCGCTCAAAGACAGGCCTGAATCATCCACCCGCCTAACGCCAAATCGGTATCAATGAACAGGCAAAAGCCATTACTTCCTCAATGGCAATCCATCCTCCACCCCCACGTCAAGGCAGGTTGGATATAAAAACCATCTACCTGCTTCATCGAAGCAGAAAGCATCCGCTGGAATGCTAGGGCAAGCAAATCCTCAAATGCACTGACATCAAGCTAACTCACAGCCGATGCGGCTAGCGGGTACCACGATTACCAGCAGCCTCGATTAAAAGTACTTACTTGAGAACGGTATGAGATCACCAACAATAGCTCCGACCGACGTTGAAGGCTCCACGTTGATCTTCTAGTTCGCCCGCTTGTAATTATTCCACGCAACAGTTGACACAATCACGATTCTTGCAACGACGGTTTGTCCCGACGGATATCCGTAAATTACTCTGGCCGCTAAATGGGCGTGCCCTGAAAGATAAAGCAAATTAGCTGGACAATGTAATAAATAAAAAGTGAACGGAGGAGGGGTTTTGAGGATGCAACAAGTTGCTCAGCTAAGTGCACACGCTTTATAAGGGGGTATGCGCATTGTCAAAAAGGAAAATATTGCCAAAAGTGCAAATAATCCCTCATTCAGAAAAGACTGTCACCTAATCCCAGTAGCCAAATTCCTCGACTACAAGTTCTCCTCAGAAAATTGAATGAATAAAACGCAATGTTTGAAGGCAAGAATGCGAAGAATTTACACACACGACTACTAACGTCAATACAGGTGAAGAATATTTGGCGAACTATCGCTGACTCCCACCAGAAGAGGAGCACTCACATCTCCACCCATCTGGGAAGGGATGCCATAAATTTTTCTAACGTGAATATTCAATTTTTACGTCTCCTCAAACGCTAGTTCCGAGAAAACTACGCTATGAATGAAGCTGAGCCAATCGTGGCCACAATGACATTTCGATCGATCAAGCGTATCAAAGATTGCAGCATCAAGTTTACAACGCTATGCGTCATCGCAACTTTGGGTTGCAACCAACAGTTCTCTTGGTATCAAGGTGTCAAGCACCATGCAAAAAATGCGCTGCTCTGATTTATTGAAGGCATCATTTTTCATTGTTGCCTTTCTCGCATTCACACGCACGCCGACGTGAAAGAGGAAAAATCAATTCTCCCCTGGCGAGTATGGAGCATTTTCACGTGCTCCAGTCGCGTTCAATAACGGCCTCAGTGCCAGCCTGCAATTCCAATCACCGGCCCACCACCAGCCGCCCAAGCCTCGATCCCCATCCAGAACGAACAGGGGAAAACGAGTCGAAAATTGCAGTAGCACAACGAAATGGAAGCAATTGCTGTAGCAATACCGATCAGCTGGATAAAAACACAGGCGAATACCGGTTGCACGTTTCGCATTCCGTGCTCACATCAGTTCCGGTTGTATAAAACGCGAAAAAGGCAAGTATTGACAAAAAATAGGAAGCAAGAAATCTCGCCTTTCTGGAACGTAGACCAATCCGTATAAAGCAATGCCGTCGTCAGATGATTTGCGACTACAAACGCTTCATTGGCATCAACATCACGCATAATTCTAACATTTGACTGCCTTCAATACCTATTCTCAAAGTCTCCTCAGCCATAAGATGTACAAGTGATGAAAAATTGCCCTGCTAGAGAGCAATCAGCTGTTTGGTTAACACCAACCGACCTACTCTCAAAATGACTACAGCTCGTTTCCTGATCTTTAGACTGAACCGCGTGATACGGATTCAGAAAGACGGAATTATAGACTGAATCGGATGTTTCCATCAGTCTTCCGAAGCAAAATTCCTCAGTAAAAATAATAAGACGAATGTAAACAAAAGGGGGCATCTCTGATAACGCTACAATGCCCTCGCATTATCTTCGAACCTTGCGTAAGCAAGATCATTCAAAAGTTTAGAAATATGCCGACCGACTACATATCGAGAATAAAACCACAACCCTTCAAGCTAAATCCACGCCCCCAATTATGCCGTCACAAAAGAACGATGTCTCTGGACAACATGATGATCAATCCTTTTGCGCATGATCGGATAATAAATAGTCATAAAAAGCAACACGAAGTGGTCGCTTGAGGATACAGCTTTCATTCCAGAATCATCTTTTCTCTTATCCGTCACGCGGTGGCCGACATTGGGGGAAAAAGCGTAACGTAAAAACAGAAGCGCAACAGCTGAGTCAACTATTCGACATGCACAAATACGAGAAAAGCTCTCACTTTTCATACCTTTTTGAAACCTAAAGGGACCTCCCAAAGCGCATTCTCTTTCTACGACGATGATCGTCGAGAATTGTAAGCCACGTGCCGGCTTACAAGTAAAAAATCACGAGGCGGACATGGCTAATACGTGATCAATCACGCGCCATCACGCATAAATCAGTGCAATTCGCAAACTACGCTCAAAAAATTGGGGAACCGCCCTGAATTTCCAAAAAATACCTGCCTACCTGGTATTAGGAAATGATCAGAGTAAAATCCACAGTAAAATCCACGATTTTTCGGCTGATGGATGAATATCTTGAGAATTTCCACAATCGACGTATAAACGGATGAATTTTAAATGTCAATATAAAATAAATGAAGAACGTCGAAATCCGGTATTAGTCATTTTCGGTGAAGTAATCCTTTGATAATTTGCGAATAATAGTTCCCGTAAATTCGCGTTGAGACGGACGAATAATTTCCACACAATCAATCACTGGTCGATGAATGTTTCAAAATTAGCGATTAATTGAATTCGGATGGATGTCAGTCAAATTGGTAGAAAATAATCGGTCCGTAACCAAACGTAATAGCTTCCGGAATAAATTCACTACGACTGTTCAAGTGGGGGCCGACGAATGAATGCAAATACGCGAATATTACGGCACACGCTAGGCGAAACGAACCAGGCCGCTGGCTGCCTTGCCGTAGAAATACGAAGGAAATACGCCTTTTAGCCCCCGAAGAGCGTACGCACGCCCAAGGTTTTCGCTTCGGTGCGACGATAGGATAGAGAGAGAAAACCCTCTTTTTCCAATGAACAACGGAGGAGACGGGACACGTCTAAACGCGAGGCCAACTCGAGGACATACACACGGCTGTACCCTCAATAAAAATGATCTTCCATTGCCGCCAGTCTCGTCACAAGAAGCTTCGTGGAGCAAAAGACGCCAGCCGCAACCAGCCGTTCGTTCTTTCTGTACATATTGCAAAACCAGCGGTCTCCTTACCACAAGATGAGAGCGAGTCAAATTTCCAGCGTGCGTTGAAAGGAAAAACCTAAAAATTCTTCTCGAAATATTGTGAAATACGGGAATTTGATTACGTAATCCTATTAGTTTATCAGATATCAGTGTACTGATCATCAAAACTCATCGAGGATATTGATATATAGAATTTCCATATTGACATTCCGGAAAGTTCATATTAGGAACAAGCAAACAAGTGCGACTGCTTATATCAAAACCGACCAATTTTCACGGTGCTGCCCCAAAAATGGTCCCAAAATCCCAAAATTTGGTCGATCGAAATCGAATCGAAGGCGTTGATTTTCCAATAAATCACACTATTTTCTTCATCCATATTCGGATATTTTGATTAGTATTTTCACATAATCCAATTGTTAGCATAAAAATGTCGCAAACACCGCCGGAAAATGAGGATGCCGTTTATCCAATCGCTATTTTGATTGATGAATTGAGAAATGAAGATGTCCAAGTATGTTTTGGATTTTCTGCTGGCATGATTTCTCAACCAGCACTGTCAAATTTTGACTAATTTCTGACGCAAGAATTTTCTTTCAGCTTCGTCTGAATAGCATTCGAAAATTATCTACGATCGCTTTGGCATTGGGAGTGGAAAGAACGCGTACGGAATTAATACCGTTTTTGACTGGTAAGTTGTTTTATGATTCCTTTTCTGAAACTTTTATTCTCGTATTGACACTCTCCTTTTATTTCAGATACCGTTTACGATGAGGACGAAGTATTATTGGCGTTGGCCGAGCAATTGGGCAATTTCACGCCGTTGGTCGGTGGTCCAGAACACGTTCATTGCTTGATTGTAAGCGGATTTCTTATTATCTCGTATTCATGACTACATTCTCTCTTTTCTAGCCACCATTGGAGAATTTGGCGGCCGTCGAGGAGACCGTTGTACGCGAGAAATCTGTGGAATCGTTGCGTATGATCGTCGAGAAACATTCAACGCAAGCATTGGAAGAATACTTCGTACCAATGGTCAAACGTTTGGCTTCAGGTAATTTTTATTATGCTACTTAATATCAGTGGTTTATATTCTACTGAATTTCAGGGGACTGGTTTACGTCGCGTGCATCGTCGTGCGGATTATTCAGCGTTTGTTATCCACGCGTATCGCCGGCTTTGAAAAGCGAATTGCGAGGGTAAGTTTTAATGTTTTCAAGAATCCAATAGCGATGCTAATTGGCTTTTATTTTAGGTTATTCCGTACGCTTTGTCGCGATGATACACCGGTAAGTGAAATGTTCAGTAGCTGCTTGACATATGCGGCCATCTGTGATGATTCATGACCTGTCTTAATATCGTTTTCTTTTCAGATGGTTCGTCGTGCAGCGGCCAGCAAATTGGGCGAATTCGCCAAAGTGGTGGAACCGGATTATTTGAAGCAAGATTTGATGGCTATATTCACGGATCTGGCGCAAGACGAGCAAGATTCAGTTCGTTTATTGGCCGTGGACGCAGCCGTTTCCATCGCTGGATTATTGAAACCGGAAGAAGTGCGGGAAATGCTTCGACCGATCTTGCTCCAATTATGCGAAGATAAATCCTGGCGTGTTCGGTACATGGTGGCGGATAAGTTCACCGAGGTAAGCCAATTCTGAAGTTGCTTTTCTCTGATTAACAATCTCGTATTTTAGCTGCAAACCGTGGTTGGTCCAGAGATCGCGAAAACGGATTTATTGAACGCATTCGTGTCGCTTCTGAAAGATGCGGAAGCCGAAGTACGTACAGCGGCCTCGTCGAAAATTCGAGGTAAGGGCTTCCAGTAAGGAAGGAAGGTCCATAATTCGAAAAACCCTCATTGTAGATTTCTGCAACGCATTACCGCCGGCTGGTCGTGAACAATTGATCATGACGCATATCTTACCATGTATCAAGGATTTGGTCGGTGATCCGAATCAACACGTGAAGACAGCTTTGGCTGGCGTCGTGATGGGAATGGCACCGCTCTTGGGACGAGACAAGTAAGCGTTTGTAATTTAATCTTACTGATATTCTCACTGAATATTGATTATTTCAGCACGATCGAACATTTGCTGCCCATCTATTTATTATTATTGAAAGACGAAACGGCCGAAGTGCGTCTGAATATTATTTCTTCGTTGGACAAGGTAACCGTTTTTCTTTCCTTTATTGACCAGGAATTGTAAGATGCCATATTTCAGGTGAACGAAGTCATTGGCGTTCAGCAGTTGTCTCAGAGTTTACTACCGGCCATTGTGGATTTAGCGGAAGATGGAAAATGGCGTGTCCGATTGGCCATTATTGAATATATGCCGTTATTGGCTGCACAATTGGTAAGTTGTATTCAAAAATTGCCTGGGCTTCTTTGACGCCGATTCCATCTTTCAGGGTCAACCGTTCTTCGAGGAGAAGCTGTTGGAATATTGCGTGAAATGGTTGACTGATCACGGTATGTTGCACTGATCATTTCGCATTTTAGTATTGTAATGGCTTCTCATTTCAGTTTTCGCCATTCGAGAAGCGGCCACGAGTAATTTAAAGAAATTGGTGGAGAAATTCGGAAGCGATTGGGCGGTGAAAACTCTGTTCCCGAAGATCCTGACGCTGGCAACGCAAACGAATTATTTGCAACGACTCACCTGTTTATTCTGCATTCGGGTAAGCACGATTTCTTTCCCGCTGAAGCGTATCTGTACAAAATTTTATTCCAGGTTCTAGCCGAAGCATGCGGAGCTGCGGTCACGGTCCAACATCTGCTACCAACGCTGATCAAAATGTCGCAAGATCCTGTTCCGAACGTTCGTTTCAATGTGGCGAAGACTTTGGAGAAGATCGGACATATTTTTGACCAGAAGTAAGCGTTGCATATTGGCCTGATTTCTTATGTACATGCGTATCGCGTTTCAGAACATTGGCTTCGGATATCCAACCGATTTTGGCCAAGTTGACGGAAGATGGTGAATATGATGTTCGTTATTTTGCTGATGAAGCAAAACAAGGTATGAATGTAAAACTTTGCAAATGCCCGAAGTCTTGATTGGCTTCTGGAATTCAAATACTGACCATTATCTCTCATTTCAGCATTACGTTTGGGTTGAAGAGCAGAAGACAATTTGAGATAAATTGAAGACAAATTCCAAGATATTTTTTCAAGCACATATTGGTCGTCATTTTTTCCAACGTATGGTCGAAGTGATTGTTCCGTTTCGATGTCAATTTTGTGACGTTGTTTATTCTGGAATTCGTGCTAGATATTTTGTACGCACTTATTATGTGTTATGATCACGTAAAATACTCATTTTGGATGATTCCAGTATATTTTTGAATGTCATCATCATCTAACAATACAGTTCACATGGCGGTTATCATCAAATGTGAATTAGCAAAGAAGGTTAGCTTGAAACCAAAAACTAATGCAGTAATAAGAAAAAAATCCTAGTAGCAGGGAATCATCCAAATTTTTGCAATACAAAAAACATGACCCGAATCCGGATAATCCAATCTCAAAAAAGACCGCCTAGCTGATAATATCCATCTCGATATGATCCCCCAGATTACAAGTCATGCGAATCAAAGATTCAACGTCAGCATTGGTAACCTCTTCACAAAAAAAACTAGCGCAGCAAAATTGCTACGCTCATCCAAGGTAAAACTGAATGCTGACATAAAATCGCAAAAAGGCTCTTTCCTAGCTTTTCGATGCACCCTCTATGGATTTGAAATTTTAGAAAACCATCCTACTAAAAAAAGGTGATTACCATTTTTGGGATCACGATAGAGGATGCACCAAAACGCTCAATCCTAATCAATCAATGAATACTCAACAAGATCTAAACCATACCAACGCGTCAAAAAAAGAAGTTTGCAGAGCCATTGATGAATAAAGAACAAACAACTTTCGAATGGCGCCATGACAAAAAAATCCAACTTTTAGATTCATGGAATTCTACGCTTCAGCAGAGCGTCATAGATTCGAGACAACCAAGGCGTCTATGTACGAAGCAACAAAATGCAAAATTGAAGAATAATCCTGACATTTGAAAAATATGCAACAATACATAAACGCCGGGCTAGTCTCCACGAAAAAAGATGACATCAAAAAATGCAGTGATAGCTCGTAACAAATACGTTTTCCAATATGCTGATCGACCTTTCGCAGACTGTATACAAAACGGCACCTCATGAGAAATGACTACGTACAGAGCATAAACTTGGGGCGAATTGTTGAACGCTGCTAATTCGCCAAATCGGCATATTGGAACACACCCTGAACAGCACATACAGAACCTGGCACATAAGGTCCTAACATTCAACGCAATCATTCATAGCCAACGTGGCTATTCAAAAAAACGAGACATTCTCACTCAAAGCTTCATTCACTCAAAAAACTTTACACTAACAAAAAAAAGCAACTTGTCAAAAAAGTTCATCTTACCTTCATCGCGGCGATCCATCCATTATTATCGTCCATAATAAGCAGTCACTTCTTCGAAATCCGTTGTCCATTAATACCAAAAGAAATAATAACGACTCGATTCCAAACCAACGCGTAGACGAAAAGTGAAACGCAAACCAAACGAGACGAGACGAGACGAAATAGATATTGTAGGTAGACGATGCGTAAATGAATAAATCCAATTCATTCCACTGTACACGGCACTGTCATTTTCTACGGTCGTCTTTGTCCAAACTGTAGACTGTAATATGAATGGTACCGTTAGTGGGTTCTGTTCTAAACCCTGCCCCAAAATGGCTTACCATATTTAGGCCACTATTCTTCCTTCGAAACGCTTCCGCCAATTGCTTCATCTCCTTCCTCCGGTTCCATTTGATACTCGGCCACGTACAATTTCGGATCAATGGCCTAAAACGAAGACGCAATTAGAATTCAGCCAAATAAAGCTAATTTTAGCATATACCTTGGGTATCGGTTTAATTTCCGTTTGCAATTCTTGTTCAATGCGATTCAACGAGTGTCGATCTTCGTAAGTAATTAGGTTGATGGCGATACCCAGATGTCCAAATCGACCCGATCGTCCAATTCTGTGCAAGTACGTTTCGGCGTTACGTGGAAAATCGAAATTGATCACCACATTCACGGCTTGAATATCGATACCGCGTGTCAATAGGTCTGAAACAAAGGGGTTTGCAGATATCGGCTTTTGATCAACTGATTGATGATTGCATTGCTCTGCAACATCAGTGTAATTTGCTCTACATGTTCTGTATTCAGTAGCAGAACTGATCATGATCATCATCGTTGCAAAAAGATGACAATGCTAATAATATCAAAAGCCCTTACCAGAACAAACCAAATTTCGACATTGACCTTGTCGAAAATCGTGGAATACACGATTGCGATGAGCTTGAGCCATACGCGAATGTATGTAATAGCACGAATAACCCAATTCCGTTATTTTCTTGGCCAACAATTCGACCCGTTGCGTGGAGTTGCAGAATATGATCGATTGATTGATTTGCAGCTAAAATACAAGATATACTTCTGTAATCAAGTCTAGGGACAGATCAGAGGATGACTCCCAGGAGTTAGCCCTCATAATTGTATTCTCAACTTTGCTACACGTTTGCATTTCAGAACAGACCGCGAGAAATAATCACTGGGCACTCCCTGCGAAGCCCCCAATGCAAGAGGATAAAGCCAGACCAAAGCTTACCTTACGGAACAGCGTATTCAAGCAGTGAACTTTCTGACGCTCTTGAACGAATGCGTAATACTGCGTCACGCCGAGCAATGTCAATTCTTCCATCAAATTGATCTCGTACGGTTTTTGCAGATGTTTCCTCTGAAAAAGAGCATTTCTCAGATATGCGCGAAAATAAGAATCCCAGCTCTTACCATGAATTGTTCGACCGTCTGCGGAAACGTGGCTGAATACAGCATGATTTGTCTTTCTTTCGGCAAGAACGCGATAATCCGATCCAAAATACCTTTGAAATCTTGCGACAGTAATTTGTCCGCCTGAAAGAGAAACTACAATTAATAAATGCGTCTCAGCAAGATGAGACGCATTCTTACCTCATCCAAGATGAGCATCCGACATTGCTTGACGTCCGCCACGTGTTTATCGACCAAATCCAAAACACGTCCAGGTGTTCCGATCAACAATTGAACGACGCCGGATAAACGCATGATATCATCCTTGAGATCAGTGCCGCCAGTCGTAACCATGACTTTCAACTTCAAATGCTTCGACAGTTCGACGCAGATTTGACTGGTTTGTAATGCCAATTCTCGCGTGGGGACGACGATCATAGCTGAAATATGAAGGCATTGTAAAGGGCTTGGATTATAAAATCAACTGCTGCGGCTGTGTTCAAGCCTCATAATCACTGATATGCGAATCACAGTGCATCATTACAGGTCTGTGTTTATAATCACAGGCCACAACTAATTAAGCTTTTATAAAATTCCAAATTCTTACCTTGAATGTGTTTCTTATCCGGATCAATACGTTCCAAACACGGAATAGTGTAGGCGCCAGTTTTGCCGGTTCCGTTCTTGGCTCGAGCAACGATATCCTGGCCGCTCAACGCGATCGGGATGCTAGCCTCTTGAATCGGGCTCGGATGTTCCCATCCTTTCTCGAAAATGCCCATCAATAGAAGACGCGTCAAGCAGAAATCCTCGAATTCGTTGCCTTTGGTATTCGTGACATCCTGAAAACAAAGACAGTTTTCGCAGCTGCCTTCATTCAACCATAAATAGACTTACGGCTGTTTTCATACGACGATCTTTCTCCGGTAAGACCAAGCCGTCTTTCCAATCATTATTATTGTTATTGTTGACGTTTAATTTCGAAGCTGTCGATGGCATCGCCTTGGATGAGCCGAAAAGCGCTTCGTGCGAGGAAGACGCCATCGATGAAGACGTAAAATCGGACATGGTCGATTTATTCTAAAAGCAAAATGCTCGTTCTCTTATCTGCCCTCAGAAATGAAGCATAAAAATTACTTGCTTTCTTTTCAATCAATTCTTCGCAGGAATATGAAATTGAGCGTATTCACCACACGAATGAACGCATGCAGTAGTCCAAATAACGAAAGGCACCAATAATAATTTGGGAATTCTCAGTCCAATTTTATTCAATCAGTCTCCACGAATACGCGTCGAGCGAGAATAAAAATTTCAATGTTCTTTGCGTTGAAATTAAATTCGTTCCTCTTCAATTTGTAATAATAACTTTCTGGATATATTCGTTTTATGAAATCAATCAAACTTTAAAAGGGGGCTTCCGATTTTAGAACATGGAAAACGAGAGAAAACCTGGTTGGAAAATAATGGGGGACTGCTACAGCATTTTGCAAGGCGAGGGGGCGTCAAAGCACAAAAATCTTATGACCAAAACCAAGGGTTTCTTCGCGAAAATGTCAATCGATAAATGCAACACCATACAGATTGAGATTCGAAAATTAAAATTTTGTTTAAAATTTCACTGTGAATTAGCTGAGGATCATTCGCGTTTTATGTCTTTCCAGAATTACGGCTTTATTTAGCAGGGCGTTACGATTATTATGCATAATCGACAACGACTGAATCTTGCTTTTCTTCTTGTCTGCTACACCGCGCGAATCCAGAATTCAGCGAAATTTTCGTTTATTTCGTGGAAAAAATCATCAAAGTTGGCGTTCATTGATTATTTCCGCGATTAATTTTATTCTGATTCTAATTATCTAATAGCTTGCGATGACTCTCCCAAACCAGAATTCCCCTAATTGCCATATATGGCCGCCAAAACGTCCAAGAAATGATACTCATGATTCAAATGAAAATTCAACGGATTCTGCGTTTGATGAATTAATCAACGCCATCGATATCGATGAATTATTGGCGTCTACGTCGAATATTTCTGATCCTCTTTACGGCCTTAGCAACGAGGTCCGCACGTACCTTCGAGAAGAACGTGGAATTGAGAAATTATATGGTAAAATCGTTTTTTTATTATTTTGAGAATCTAATATTCGTTGCTCCCAATTTTTAGAATGGCAAGAGCGATGCCTGCTGCGCCAATTGGCCAATCCGGGTAGGAATCTGATCATCTCGTTACCGACGAGCGGCGGAAAGACTTTGATGGCCGAAATTATGATCCTAAAAACGGTGCTGTTCCAAAAACGCGACGCCTTGTTGATATTGCCATTCGTCTCGATCGTCCAAGAAAAGGTAATTAGTGTACGTGCTTTCGAACAACAACCTTCGTGGAGCTGATGAACAGAAGTGCTTTTCGGAGGAGATTCTAATTCAGCTTCTTTTTTCAGATCAAAGGCCTTCAACGTCTTGGCTTGGATTTCGATTTTCACGTTGAAGAATACGCTGCTTCTCGTGGCCGAATACCGCCCATCAAAAGAAGACGAAAGAAATCAATTTATGTGGCGACGATTGAGAAAAGTCAATTACTGATCAACAGCTTAATCGAATCGAAGCGAATCGATGCTCTGGGAATTGTTATCATTGATGAGGTAAGACGAAACTCGGCTTCTGAGGCAGGAGAGCCTAACGTTCTGCTGTTTCTAGCTCCACATGCTTGGCGAAGGTAGAAATCGAGGCGCCACCTTGGAGAAAGTCATTACGACGTTGAAGGTTGCCGCAAGTAAGCGAATATTTTACTCTACATTCTGAACAGTAATGGGACATCTTTCAGGAAGCACCCAGCTTGTTGGACTAAGCGCAACGTTGAGCAATATGGACGAGTTGAAAGAATTTTTGAACGCTGACGTCTTCTCAAGCGATTACAGACCAGTAAGCATTTCACTTTTCTGGATACGTCCACTTATTAGCTGAGTGAGCTTGTGTCTCCGTTGCAGATCCCGCTCACCGAATATGTGAAATTGGGCAACACGGTGTACAAGGTGCGGCAGTCGGGTGGTTCGTGCTTCGGTGAAATTCTGGAGCTCGATAGAAGAATGGACTCGGTAAGCTTAATTGATTATTCTTAATTCAAGCTAACATACGTTTTTCAGAAAACTTCGGACGATCCTGACGGCGTTTGCAATTTGGTATTAGAAGTGATTCCGCAAGCATCGTGCCTCATATTCTGCTCAACGAAGAAGAATGCAGAACGCGTGGCAGCCCTTCTTTCCAAAGCGCTACCCAGGTACTTTTATACATTGTCACTGAAATTCAATGATTGTAATGAAACCATTCGTTTCAGGGATTTGGAGAAGTACCGCATGGAAGATAAGAAACAGCTATTGCATCAGCTCAAAGCGGAAGTTGGCTGCGATCCTGCTACAGGCAGCATGTGTCCAATACTCAGAGGTTGCATCAAATTCGGTATCGCTTATCACCATTCCGGATTGACTACGGTAAGCAGTTTATAAATGCAGCTGAACTTGCGGCTGCCTTACTGAAGACTGTTGCAGGATGAACGGAATCTACTCCAAGAAGCCTTCCTGAACGGCGTCTTATGCGTCATCTGCTGCACCTCAACGCTAGCTGCTGGTGTCAATTTGCCCGCCAGAAGGTAAGTTCTGCACTTGATATTGCAGTGCTGCAAATGAACGCAAGTTTATTGCAGGGTAATTTTGCGCAATCCGCTGATTGGAAACGAATTTCTGAGCAAGCAGCAGTACAAGCAAATGGTCGGGCGTGCTGGCAGGGCCGGATTGGATTCGAGCGGTGAAAGCTTCCTGATCATCAATGGAAAACAATTATCTCAAGTATGCTATGTTGTTAGCTTGGCTGGTGTACTAATTTCGCGTTCTTTCAGGCATTGCAATTGCTTCAAAAAGATGTCGAAACTTGCGATAGCAGTTTACTTCGTTCCGAGGACGTTGGCGATTTGGAACAGTATCTGTTGAACGTGATCAAGCTTGAGGTATGTTCTACGCTCACCGCAGCTGAGCGTTTTTAATGATGACAGTTCTTTTTCAGCTAGTCAAATGCCGAAGCGAATTGGACGGATTGATTACGCAAACCCTGGCGTTTATTCAGCGGAAACGAACTGGTGACAACGTAGCTGACCGCATCAACACGGCATTCAATAATCTGGTCAGTACTCGTCTGCTCGAATTGCAGTCCGATGGAAATGGCCAAGAACAGCTGATTCCGACCAAACTAGGATGTGCAACAGTAGAAAGTAAGCGGTTTTGTTTGCATGGTTTGCGAAGCTAACGCAGTCTTTGCAGGTGGCTTCGACACGCGTACTGCTCAGGATGTTCATCGACATTTATCGACGTCAACTCAATACTTGGCCTTGTCCACGCATCTTCATCTTCTGTATTGCGTCATTCCATTATGGGATCAAATGCAAGATCTGAAAGTCAATTGGGACGTCTTTTATGATGAGGTAAGCTGTCGTTTTAATAACGATGCGGATTTGCATTATTCTATATTTCAGTATTGCAAGTTGGACGAGCCAGAGAGGAAAGTATTCGAATTGCTGTCCATATCGGAAGCGTACCTTCTCAAAAGGAAGAGAGGCGTTGCGACGAAAACCGATGTAATTGGTACAGTGTATTTCATTGATTAGACGCTAAAAGCATATTTGCTTTTAGCTGGACGACGTTGCGATAAGGCTGTATTCAGCATTGATCATTTGGCGTTTATGGAAAGGCCAAGAATCAATTTGGTCGGTGTCGGAACGGTATTTGGTCTCACGGGGTATCGTTCAATCATTGTCAAAAGAATGCTCCGCTTCTGCATCAGCATTGCTGCGATACGTTGAGGTATGAACTTTCTTGCGCATCGGCAGCCATCTAATTAGCGGTTTCATTGCAGCATCTGGACGAATTCTGGGCTCTCAAGCTTCTGTTGCCGGATATCACAAAACGGTTGGCATATTGCGTGAAGTCGGAATTGATACCATTGATGGAAATTCAAGGCGTGAAGCAGGTATGGAATTTCACTTTTGGGGTGGTTAGCATAGCCATACGTATTCCTGATTGCATTTCTTGCAGGGTCGTGCGAATCAACTCTACCAAGCGGGATTCAAATCATTACGCGATATCGCAGATGCGGATGTAAGGACGTTGATCTCGTCAATCGATCACCTGTCTCGACGTCAAGCGCAGCAAATTATTGCCAGTGCCAAAGTAAGCATTATCATTCATTCTTGATTCATAATTCTAACAGAACACTATATTTTCAGATGTTACGTAATGAGAAAATGGAGATCATATTGGAGCAAGCAAAAGAAATCATCGCAGATCCGGATGATCCTAATGCCGATGATACAGCGTTCGATTTTCTAACCAAAATGAGTCAATGATCGTGTACAGTATGCAAGCGTGTATTTTTACTATTCAATTTTCCAGTGATGAGAATATAAATCGGTTATGCTATGCTGATTGCGCAATTTGATGATCGATAGCGAGTATTCGCGAAATATCTTGAAATACTTATGCATGTGCGAACGAGTCATCGTCCAAAGATTGTAGCCAATGGAAAATGATGAAATTTCGTTCCAATCTAGTCAACGGTCGACCTTTCTCTCGTTCCAGATCGTTTCTCGTAATGGACATAGTGGGCTGTTTGTATTTACTCAATTTTCTCATCAGATCGTCTTTGATTCGAAATCCGAGTTCTTTCGAGAAATTGAATTTCTTCATGAGAACGTGTCTGGACGCGTCGCTGCTACTACGACGCGGTTCGAATCCGATATTCTCTTCGCTAATCGATTTCCTATCCGCATCGCCATGGTTCGGATTCGGATCTTTGCATTTCCTATTCATTCGTGATTTGAAGGATTTCCCTTGACTAGTACCGGGATCTAGAGTATTTTGAGAATGTTCGATATGCGCCTGATCTTCTTTACATAAGAAATTCCATTCATCTTCGATTGTGGTGCTATTCGTGCACATGCGTTTCAAATATTCCAAATGCTTTTTCCTCCTTTGCGACGCTTTCGCATAATCGTTGGGGATCCATGATTGGGAAACGCAAGATTTCATCGTCCCTTGTTGCGTTTCTCGTTTCGACGCGGCGGACACATTTTGCGAATCGAGAGAATTCTCCCCGGCCGTAGTGCACGAATACGCTGGATAGAATAAACTTTCGCTCAACGATAAAACGTCGGACGTACTGAAACTTTTATACAACGATCCTTTGATCCTCGGTTCGTCTCGGGCGCATTTCTTCAATAAATCCTCTTCCGATTGACTAATACCGTTCGCCGCGTGCCGGGAATCTTTCTCGATTTCTTGGCGAAATCGATTCGATTCCGATTTCGGTTTATTACAGATCGGCGTTCGGGATTTAGATTTCGGCATCAACGAAGTGCTGGCGTGCATTTCTAACATTTTCTCGAACATATCTTCGCGGTATTTGGATAAATTCAAATCCCGATCCGAATCCGGATCATCGTCTTTATCGTACGTACATTGACGCGATGGCATTTCCGAGGTGAAGCTAGAAAATATCTGCTTAATTTTAGAGATCATGATGAAAAATTTGAGAAAGCTGATTTTATGCCTATGTGCATACTGTAACCGCAATGCAAAATGCATGGCTGATTTTGAAATAGCCTATTCGATTTGCCTCATGGCATACTGTAACCGCAATGCAAAATGTCGGATTCGAATTTTGCTTCATAGTGGCATACTGTAACCGCTAAACGCAGTTCAGCCATTCCCAGCCTGCTGAAGCAGTGATCTCAAAATTTGAGCTGATTTTGAATCAACGCACTCATTTACCTTGATAAAGATAACAACGATATATCAGTAGCGAATGATTCATGACTGGACGATCTAGCCATACGTCCAGCCGGTATGGCTAAATATGTGGACGATGATGAAATGGAATATGGTATAGAGGACGTGGAATTTTGGTATTCACTAGCCACTGCATCACCGGTGGTAGTGGGTGAATTGAGGGGATTATTTTGAGCCATCTTCTTCCGAAAATGCGTCTAGTTCACTTTTGGCCAGTAAAAAACTCCTTCTGAAGCTCCGATGTCTCCTCGTTCAATGGCTCAATCCATGGTCGAACGGAAAAAGCATCCGACAAGGCGGGGCGGGGCGGGGTAATGGGAAAATTCAGCTAGCTTTCTTTCTCACAAGCCATGTGTACACGGCCACAGGAGAGAACGTAATGAACCTAGGCGTCGCATTTCTCCTCTCTCTCTTCGGTGCAATGATAAATTTGTATCAATACGGACATCGCATAGCCATTGCATTTCTTTCTAAGGCTATAAAACGAGTCTCGAAATCAATAGAAAACTAGCTTAGCTTCATTTTCGCTTCTCCGCCTATGCTTCGGTGGATTTTCCTCCCGAGACGAAACTATTGATGTAAGCTCGAAGAATAAGCAATCGATTTTTAGCATACTCCGGGTTGTTTTTGCTCGAAATTGGCTTTTTCGAAACGAAGATAATTAGATAGCGTATCCCCCGCATTGATAGCTGACGTGAGTAAAAACAATGCAAAAGGGGAGAAGGCTTCGATTTCATTGAACATCCGAATGTTTTTGCATTCATTATGAAAATTAGGCATCGTGAATGACGCATGAAGTGATATTTACAGAATGACAAGGCTAATTGAGAATTTGCATGAGAAAATGGCTAATCATTTTGTCTCGGATCAGATGTGGAGGGTAAGGATAGTGATTTTTCATCGATCTGTACAAAAAACATGATCGATTTGTGATCATTGATCATGATCATCACAGATATGATCAGACGATTTCTTGAGTTCAACTTGAATCAGACGCATCCATCTCGATCGGATCCAAATTGCGCAATTGAAGGACTTATTGAAATGAAGCAGCTTTTTTGAAAGCAAACTGCAGGATGTGAAATTTGCGATCAGCTACAGTGGAACTTTTGCAGAAAGTTTCCTCTTTCTGCCTAGTTGGTAAACAGCTTTGCAAGTTTTATTTACTTCCAATTTTGTCATTTTGCAGCCTGTTCATTGATTTATTGATAAGGCTAGCCCAGACCAAGCTCGTTATCATTCCAAAATTCAAATTCAGCATTGACAAACCAGGACATTCAGTATTGAAGAGGAGCTGAACTTCATTCTTCAATATTTTCCATTCCCTGACAAAAAGCGTGATGGCAAAATCAGTGAAATTGATTTCCGGCCATTCCATGCCTTTATTCGGATTAGGCACATTTCGATTAACCGAA
>JAQIWJ010000195.1:0-29174 GCA_034695185.1 Discolaimus major
TTGTGAAATGGGATATTTTCCTGGCACAGGAAATTTTGGCATTACGAAACTGCAGAGCATCATTTGCAAGGCGTTTCTTAGCCTTTCATTTTGCAAACCTGGCCTTCATACTAATGGCTCTCATTTCAGGTATTTCTGCACAAGATATTCCCGTTTCGCGGAGTTATTTTGTTCCCATGGACGACCACCGTTCACGAGACCGAACATACCCACGGTGATCAAATATTCAGTCATTGGTCGATCGGAGTGGACCCGGAGAAACAGAAGAACGATCCCATAGAAAAGTAAGTGATTTTGAAGTTATTGATGCATTCATTGTCTGGGTACAATTCCCATCATTTTCAAAAGCTGCTGATCCTCTTGACGATGGCCGAAACTTCGGTTCTCCAGAACTCATTTTTCTTCATCAAGCAATTCAAAAAGCAAGCTATCATTGTAATAATCATGACTTCGTTTCAGATCAGATGCACCAACGAAAGATCGATCAGCAAACACCACTGCGTCAGTGCAAACTTATTATCAAGTGTTGGTCGATCAGCGTGACGCGAGTGCATTGGTAAGTGATTGTATTTATGATTTGAATGCGAGTATTGCTGAGAAGCAATCATAATTGCACATGAAGGAAGCAGACGTTGTGACTTCGTTTGCATCATGAACAATGCTCCGTTCTTTCAGAAATCAGTATATCAAGACGATATCCCAACCAGGAAAGACGATCCGTTCGGATTTCTGTTACAGGCGTTAAAAGGTAAGCTGCTGGTGTCCTTCATTTCTGATTATACATAGTCCTTCATTACAGGATTTGCTTATGTGGCTCACGAGGATATTTTACCTTATACGCCGTCTGAATCGTTGCCTATCGAACACGAACACTTTGCGCAATTTCTGTCGAGTCAGCCATCGAAAGGTAATCGAATTTGCGTTTGCAAACTCGAGCTGACAGTATCCTTTCTTTCAGGCACGAATTACACTGAAAGGCCGCCTCTACCGGGATGGCGAGCTAAATTTCAAGATGCATTACGCGAAAGCCACATCCACAAAGAAACTTGCGAGAATATTCGGCTCACCGTGATGCCATTCTTCCTCGGATGCGCCATTCATGCGAACAGTACGAAGAAGAAATCATTTTGCGTAAGTATTGAGTTTGTTGATGCTCGAATATGGTAATCCAGAGAAGTTTTATTTTAGTGGACCTATTCATTGCGGTTGGAGAATCTCGCACGAGATACGGTCGTAATCAAAGACGAAGAATGGACGTTGCTGGATTCGGAAATGAAGAAAGCGCCGATACATGAAAAGCTATTGTTGAAATCGGTGAGTATTTTTGAAGCAGTCATGCTATTGAATTCTAAATACGTTTTTCTTTCAGCTGCCACTTCGATTGACGCCCCAGTCACCCGCGTTGCAAGTCCAGAGCCGAATTTTATTGCCTACAAGAAGCGGATTCATATGGTGAGTAAATTTATCAGCTTGATTTGAATATGGCATGGTACTGAATGCGATTTGGTCCAAATCCATGTCTTGAAAAAGGCATGGGCAAGTGCCATATTCTTATCTGCGTTCTGAATCATGCAATTTCTTTCAGGGGTCGTCTTACTGTGGAACGTGAAGACGGTACAAAATTTCATTGTCGAATACCAACGCTCAATTTGGACAGTCCAAAGCTGAATGGTGGTTTAGGAAATGCGATTGTGCCCGATTAATTCGATTGATTCTGATCGATATCAATGATGTACACAATTAGAAGTACGCTGGTCGTTTTGTATCATGATTGATTAGTAGCGCTTGATGTCCAGATGATTTTATGGCTGTTGAAATTTCGTTTTGTGTAAATTTGTGTATGTATTCGTGTGATCACGTACAATTGGAGGCTAGAATCTAATGCGTCTTTCATGATCAAATGATCGATGATCAATCGATTGCCTATATGGCATACTGTAACCGCTATTGAGTGTATGGATATTTAGCATGCATATTTACACTGATCGCCTATATTTATCATGCTAAAAGCATTTTTTGTCCAAGTCAATTTCGAGGCTTTTAAAATCACCAAGTTTTGCGTTGCTAGGTTTTGCTGCCAAGTTTCCCGTATCGATTTTTCTCCAGAAACTGTGCAAAACCTCATTGCATCTCTGAAGGCAGAAGCTTCGAAGCATCTTTTCGAAAAAATGGTCGGTTTTCTTAGCAGATACCAAATGAATAAAAATTGTTCCACGTTGGGTTCGATTTTCGACGAACCCTCGGATAGTGTAGCTCAAAGAATCGGTCATTTATCCGCGTGTTATTGTAACGAGATAGCCGATCAAAACGAGCCCGGAATTTGCGACGCCATATGCGCGAGTCCGTATTTTAACGGCCAAGATTGCGCGTGTAAAAATTACAAGTACGCTAACGAATATTGCGATGAGAAAATATGCAGATTCAATGAGAAATTCTATTGCGAAGAATCCAGTTGGCTAGGGTCTACGTGGAAACAATGTCAAAGGAATGTGAATACGAATTTCCTCGATCAAATCCCAATGTGTCAATGCGTAAACGGTGGCTGGTTTTCGGATGGAAATTGTTATTGCAACGCTTATCATACTGGTGATATTTGTGAAATTTATCAATCACCTCCACCTGCGCCTAGTCCAGCAGAATGGACTTCTTGGTCATCGTCTGGGAATAAGTATTCCAGTGAAAATACAGGAATCGAGTATGCTTTGCTCGTACGGGTCGGAATGCTCAGACACAAATATTGCGCAATTTGAGTAGCATGCATTTTGACGGGGCTTTTGAGAGTGAAAATTTGAAAGAATGATTCAAATGCATACAATGCCATTGCGCAATTTGAGATCCATACAATAATATTGACGTTTCAGACCGTTCGGCATGGGGATAATTATTTTCATCGTCATCGCATCCGTCATCATCGTGAGCATAGCCAGTTGGTATAAATCGTGCAAAAAATGGGGCAATACCAGTGGAAGTGCAGTGCAAACGCATATTCCAGGTATGGAATGCGCATTTCATGGATCATTTGCCTGGTGTAGTGGTTAGCACGCTTGCTTTCTGCTCATCAGATCAGGGTTCGATTCTCCCTGCCGGTATAAAGTTTGTGCGTATTTGGTGTCGCTGTTCCCTCGAGCGCTCCATTAGGAGCTCGGAACAGATGTAGATCAAACAAACAAACATGATCCATTTTCAGCATCAACAGTACCAGGCCCGATTGGACCGATGCAATTGACCACTGGTCATCCGCCGTCCGGAACAATAGCAACATATTCTTATGTGCCACTCGAGCAATTGGAGGCCGATCATCCACCTGCATCTTCTGGAGCAGAATCAACGGACTGGGATCCGTTGAAGCAATTCGGAGCACCGCCTTCATACGATGAAGTGATCAATCGATAATTTTCTGGATCGATAAATATATTGCAACTGCTGGCATAACCTAAGCGGTTACAGTACGCCGTGTGATGCTGCACTTGGACAAAGTAGCTTCAGTTTACTTGGTAATATTTTTGCCAAAAAAGATGCCAATCTTGTTTGCAATACCTGACGAAATTTTGGCATTTAAAAATAAGTTTTCCAATCTCAAGATGAAGACATGCAATGATGCATTTTTCCTTTCAATTTGCACGAATGCCAATAAAACTGGTCTTATGACTCAATGATGTTTTTGAAAACCGGGAGTTGGCAAAGCCACGAAGCGCATGCCTACTTTTCTCCTCCCTGTAGAAAATCGATTTTCCTCGTCTAGTTTCTAGTGCGGACGCCTCAGAGGCTACTTTTCTGAGCACGATTCGTGAAGAAAATCTGGCAGAAACATGGCCTGGAATGGTGATCCAAAACCGGGATGTACGGATCTGAATTGGGGATTCGGTTCGAGCCAAGAAAATTTCGACCGCCTATTCAACTCGTCCAGTAATGCTTGGAGACATTCGATCGGTTCATTTTGCGTATGTAATAAATTGGCCGATCAAGAAGAGCCAGGCGTATGCGATACGATATGCGCTCATAATAGCATAGGCAATCATTGCGAGTGTAAAAATTGGAGAAAATCCGGATTCCTCTGCGAACAAGACGTGTGCAAATTGGGCAACGATTTGTATTGCGAATTTGACTATTTGCTTTTCGGTCGTGATAAATCGAAATGCAATTATCTACTCGATTCTGAGTACATGAATGAAATACCGGAATGCACGTGTGGCAATGGTCGCGTCGAAGATAACAAATGCGTTTGTGATACGAATTACAGTGGTCAATTTTGTGATAACTATAATCCACCTACCACCGAGCGTGAATATTGGTACAATAAGCGGACCACCGAGAAATGGCCCCAACCGGAGACCACTCCGGCCAGCATTTCAATGAAGGGCAGGTAATGTCTGTCCAATGAGAAATTGCGCAATAATTTCCATGCGAAATTTACTGCTGTTTGTAATGCTCCATTTTCAGTCTGATGAGAATTTTTTTTAAAAATTCGGTATCTCATGACTGGTTCACTTGTGTGAAATCATATGCACCTGGATCCTTTTTCGAAGGGCTATTGATTGATTTGCCTTTGGCCAGGATCACTGATGGGGTTGTTCCCCCCCCCCCCAATCGATGCACATAAAAATCGTGTCTACGACTACCAATTCACCGCAATTTGTATGCAAAAACACATGTTTTTTCAGTCACTGGGCGTTCATGATAGGCTCGGCTTTCATCATTCTGATCATAGTGGCTATCGTAGTTGGCATAATCATATATTTCGAATTTTACAAGAAACGCAGACCTGGTGGATATCAAACACAAATACAAATACCAGGTATCCACGATTTAGCTAATCTGAAATGTCGATCTGAGCATCCATTTTCAGGATCCACTGTCCAAAGGCATGAAGTGCCAATCGGAAGTGGTCATTTTGGACAACCGTATCCGAATCAAATGCTGACAACGCATGTGACTACATACCAATTACCATCGGCTGGGCAAATCCATGTGCAGCAAAATAGAGATCCTGGGCAAATGCAGATTCAGCAAAATACCGGGCCTGCATTTGGATCACCATGGAATCAGCCTTTGATTGGGTACGACACAAGACCCCCGAGTTATGAAGAAGTTGTGAATCGTAGGTGAGAGTAGGGTTGGCCATAGCTGCTTCTTGCAAGCTGTAACCGCGGATATAATGATGATTGGCTGAAGATGGCTCCCATTTTCAGCAGGTCAGCACAATGTAATTATGAGAACTGACTATGAATGGCATAAATATGGCTAGGGTCGTTTTCTGTAGTCCTTTTTCTACTATGGAAACCTGTCTAAACTGATGAGGTCATTTTTCAGCATAACCATCTTTTTGGGTCTATTTTATTTTGCATTTGCAAGGGCATATTTTATGGAGCCGTTCTGTGCATCTGTGTGTCTATTGCCATAGTTTTTGGTAGTTTTACATGTGATTATTGGGTATTACATAATTTATACAGGGTTAAAATTTACATTCATGATTACTGTACAGTACATGATGATAAGCTTATGCCAAGTCAGATATCTATTTGCAAAATCTTAGAAACAGCTTGCATTTTCTGCTGCACTCGAAAGGCTGTCTCATGCCAACGCGTGACCTTTGAAAAAGCAATTGCACAACAGCTAAAATCCGGAAGCTAGTTTTGGATCAATATTCCTGAGGCCTTTCCTCTTCATGAGGGCTTTACGGGCCCTGCTTTTGCTTGCCTCAGCTAAGGCTTCATTCCATATAAAATCCCAAGCAATTTTGAAGTTAAATTCTGAACTGTTCTGTGATTCTAAGTAACTGTTCTTTCAAAATTCCCCAACTACTTCGGAACCATGTATATTTCCGGATGTAGGCTAGCTAATTTTTTCCCTCATGATCCAATACGAGTACCGTATGGTGATGGAAGTGTATGCTACTGTAATCGAGTAGCATTCGAGCAAACTCCCTTCGAATGCGATGCTGTATGCACCGGTCATCCGTTGTGGGACAAAGGCGAATGCGTATGCAGAGATTTTAGAAAAGCTGGCGAATATTGTGACAGGAAATTATGTAAATTAGACAATGAACTTTATTGTGAAAGCAAATATTTCAACACAACTCCAAGGTCCTGCGATAAAAATATGAATAGAACGGCAATCGATGCTATCCCTTATTGCTCTTGTCAACATGGAAGTTTGACCAATGGTCAATGCCTTTGTTATCAATATTATACTGGTACATTTTGCGAATCGTATAATCCTCCGACCACGACTCGAATTTCGTCCACAACCAGAACTAGCCCAAAACCGTATGTGATCAGAAATTTGGCAATGCCAAATAAAGAAAAATCCTTGATTTTAGGATCACTGAACTGTACATTGGATGTCTCGTGGCCGGAACAGTTGTGCTGGTCATTTGCGTACTGTGGTATTGTTGCTGTTGTCGAAGAAAGAGAAACAACGAAACATTGGCACCACAGACTTCTGTACCAAGTAAAATAAAAAAATTTCCATGTCATCATTGCATTGAAGTTTGCAGGTAGCAATGATATGCCAATGGCACCAATCTCACCTACAGCTCCAGTAGCCACTGGCTATAACGGCAATGCAGAAATGCCATATTCACATTTGAGTGGTCAGCAAACGATGGTCACTGGTCTGAATGCGCCAGATGACCTAGATGAAAGTGATCGGATGTTGAATAAATATGATGCAGCACCTCCGAGTTACGAAGATGTGATCAGGAGCTGAAATTGATTGGATTTTGCAGTGAATCGGCACTGATCACTGGTGATCAGTGCAGATTTTTGCATATACTAATAGTACGCATTGAAAGCGCGTGCCGGTTTGTGATAACGTGATTTCATGAATCATAAATCCCAGTGGGTGAAAAGCATCTCGTGTTACTGGGATCAAATTCCAATATGACTCGGCCATGCCTAGTTTGCATAAAGTCAGACACTCGTTCTAGACCTGCATTCATTTTCAGCCTTGCCTCAAACAGTGATTATAAATTTCCAAAATGGCTGATAAGTGTCTATGGCAAATGTCATTGAAATCCGATGATCCAGAACGAGTGTTCATATTATCCGCATGTTTTTGCAATCGAGCCATGGATCAATTAGAACCGAATATTTGTGACGTAATTTGTCCCACATCAGCCACGGATCTCGATGGCTGCGTATGCGGAAAAAGGGGCTATGCTGGTCGATTTTGTGATCAACAAATTTGTAAAACCAATGGTCAAGTATACTGTAATCCTGGTTCGGGATATCCATCCATTTGTGAACAGAATTTCAATTACGATTCGACCATTGATTACCCATCTTGTCCATGTGCACACGGTGGGTCTCTGCTGGGTGACACTTGCAAATGCCAAGAAAATTACAGCGGAAAATGGTGCGAAAATTACAGTAATCCATCACCCACTGCTGAGAAAAATGAGTAAATATGCCTTCAGTGGATTCTAGCATATAAAAAATCATGGATTTTAGATTGGTACCATTGGTAATCATGTTCGTACTAATTTCGGCCCTTGTATTTCTCATTGTGGTGGTCATTTTTTGGCGTCGAAAAAGTAGAGCCTCTATGTCTTATCCAAGTATAATCATAAATATCATGATCCCATTGATAATGAGCATAATTTTAGCATTTTCAATACCTGGATCAACTGTGCCTTTGCCCAGTGTAGAAGATGATCCATGTCCATCATATTCGAGATTGTATGATGATCAAGGATTAGCAAATGATCGAAATGCGATCATATCAAGGAATACTGATCAGTCCAGTGGTTGGGCTAATCATGTGAACATGAATTTGCATAATTCGAGGCAAGATAGCCTGTCGGCACCACCACCTTCGTACAATGAAGTTGTGGCATGACTCTTCATGCAATCTGGATGATTTTTAAAATTAACTATGGTGATGAAGATTGATAATGTGATAAATCGATTTTGTAATTGCATGCGTTTTATTGCTGTCCCATCCTTGCATCATGATCATTTGCAAGGGATGACAGTTATCACCCGGATCACTGTTTTAATCATCCGAATATGAATCCACGCCTCGTCGTCGTGCGTGGTGGATTAGTGATCGGTGCCACTGTCACACGTCCCAACGGATTGCAGTGGCAATCGGTTCCATAATCTATGCATTGACCGCCACCTTTTTGAGACGCGCATCCGTTATCGATGCATCTGTTGGCGACTCTGTCCTTTCCGCATGTTCCTGCGCGTTTTACATACCTCTTACCCATATTCGTCCAAGGTTCATGATCATTGGTCATACAATGACCAGTGTCCAGTGCGTGGAACAGAATCACAGCAATTGCACATAAAACGATCTTCATTTTTGACCAGGTACAAATGGAAGTGGAAATGAGAATTACAGGAAATCTTTTTAAGGCTTCTTGGCTGAATTATTCATTGAGCGACTTGCGAAGAATTTCGAAGAGCTTTTTGAAAATTGGCACCCTGGAAAGGGCAGTAATTATTTTTCCGTGGCTGAGCTAGTGTTTTTACTGTGCAATGCACTGTACAGCATATAATTAGCAAAAATCGATTTTTACATCCACTGATTCAATATGAAAAATACAACCATGATGTGCATAATGGCATACTGTAACCGCTTCTCGGGAGCAGTGAAGGAGGATGCTGCAAGTTCAGTATGAAATTTCAATCGAAATTTCAAAATTATGGCTGTTTTTGTGAATTTCAGCAATGATACATGATTTTGTGATGGCATCATGCCTGAGAGTTTGTCCATGGCCACAGAATAGCCATGTGATGGAAGTGATACTGTCACTGAAAAATCAGAAGGCAATTTTGCCATTGCATCCCAAACTTAGAACTGCCTCTATTTCAGTCTGTCCTCCGTTCACCAGGCACATTGAAATTTTCTACTTCAAAACATCATAGGAAAATCAATAGAAACTTCTCTCCTATTTTCTCACGGCCTTGTTTACCAGCTAAACATATGCTTTCTGTCCAATTCAGTCCATAAGTTTGCAAATCCATATTTCCAAAATGGCTGATTCATGCAAGACACAAATAGGTTTATCACCAAATGATCCATACCGTATATGGGTGAGCGATATGTTGGGAAGCCCCATGTGCTATTGTAATAAAATCATGGACGACAAGGAACCTCGAATATGTCAAGTGATTTGCGATTCATTCCAAGCTGGAACAGGCCAACGATGTCAATGTAAAGATCACAGATTCGCTGGCTCGGATTGCGATGAGGAAATATGCAGAACTGGTGGAAGATTGTATTGCAAAAGACCTTCGAATATAATACATGGTTGCAACCGAAATATGAAAAATTGGTCGGTCAATGATTATCCGGTGTGCGAGTGCTTCCATGGAGGCGCCAAAATTAGGGATACCTGCTTGTGCACGAATGATTACACTGGCAAGTGGTGTGAGACTGAATTATCACCAGTCGACAAAGGTGTGAAGCCCGCTTTTGGTCCAGTACAAGAACGAAATTCGTATAATCCTTATTCGAGTGGGACGACAATGACACCTGCTGTACGACAAAGGTACGACACTGACCCATAAAATGACAGCTACAGTATGCCAGAAGTTTGTCAAAACTTCAGCATTGCAAATAGCCATAAAATCGATAACTGAAATCGCATTTTTAGCCCAATGCTTTGGATAGCACTCCCAATCGGCGGAATTATATTCTCAATGGTGTTCATGGTATTTTGCCTCTGGCTACGACGTCGAATGCTGGGAGAAAATTGGTTGATGCCTGATGAATGGCACTGGTATCAGTGGTGGCGTGGGAGAAATCCCAGACGTAAGCTGCCAATTCAAGCTTCAGCATATCATGCATATGCAAATTTTCAGCCGAAATCGTGACGGTGACCACGACGCAAACCACCTATCCAATATCAGCACCACCGTTCCCACCCACGCAAGCGTATGGCGGTCAACAAGCGACCACTGGTGGTCAAGCAGGAACCACGTACACGTTCCAACAAGCACCTGGACCCGCGTCCAATCTTGGAACGAATCCCGCGGCTGCAGTATACGCTAGAGGTCAACCTGTTCAACAACAGTATTGGGGACCTCCGACTTGATTTGAAATTTTGATCAAAATGATCAAAACTTGCCATGATTGCTTGAAATATTTGCATTTGGCATGGTTCTAAAGCTTTTGCATAAGCATATTGATACGTATTGTATGGACATAATTTTTGATTATCAGCATGCTGATAAATCCAGTAGCATATTTATATGTATTGTATGGGCATCAGGCTTATC
Source organism: Discolaimus major (assembly GCA_034695185.1). NCBI lineage: Eukaryota > Metazoa > Nematoda > Enoplea > Dorylaimida > Qudsianematidae > Discolaimus > Discolaimus major. The sequence goes on from JAQIWJ010000195.1 coordinate 10,230, forward strand.
AGCATTTGATAAATTCGTTGTTCACGTTACAGTAATCCATAATCAATCTCATATATGGATTATTCTGTATGCAAAGTTTCCTGGAATTATACGTTGAGATCAGTCGTATGTAATTTTGCCAAAGGCTATTTGGAGACGTGACTTTCTTTGTCACAACCGGTTCTCAACGCAGTGCACTGAATCCATGGATAGTCTTCTTCAAAAATTTCTATACTGTAATGTAAAAATTTCTCACTCCCCCATCCCCACAGAATGAAATCCAGAAAATCTACTTGTGAAGACTTGAATAAAAACCATACTATTTGGTCATCTTTCTACGCTGACCTATGTTACTGTAATTTGGCGACATCAGAATTATATCCGACTTTGTGTGACGCAATTTGTGATGACAATTATATACCAGCCACAGACTGCAGATGTAGAAACGATTCGTACGCTGGCGATCGATGCGATGAGCAAATATGCTGGGATTTGGATATTAGGAGATGCACAAAATCAAACGGCGAATCTGAAATGTGTTTGAATAATGTGAACTGGGTTCGCCCAACATGGACGTACCCTTTGTGCCCATGCACACACGGGGGCATACTGATCGTTGGGACAGAGATTTGTCAATGTACAGAAAGATATCTCGGACCACATTGTAAGACCAAATATGGCTGGTCAACTGAACAAATGACCACATTGACACCCCTGAGCAGGTTCGTATATTTGTACTGGGGACCATGCAAGGGTCTTCATGACCCAGAGGCCTCTGGCAAGTAACTAATAAGTCTTCATGTAACCTGTACTTTAGCTCACCACACGCAGGGCCAACTAGTTTAGTAGTTCTTGCAGTAGTCATCGCAGTGATCACTTTCGTTGGATGCGTAATATATCGTGCACGAAAGCAGCGAGAATCACCAAGTAAATTGATCAATTTTCATATTCTGGCTGTGCATGGATAGTGAATCTTCAGATACCCAAAATCCAGTTGAAACTGGCCAGATCAATCATGCACTTAGTATTGAGATCAATGAACTGCCGATTTCTGCAATCAATCAGCAGAATTCTCTTCAAGAGACTAGCATTGATACAGACTCGTCGGAATTGGCAGTAAGGCAAGAATCAATGCCACCCAGTTATGAAGAATCTCGTCAGAACGGTTATATCGAAAGGCAAGAATCTATGCCACCGACATACGAAGAAGCATTGAAAAGAACCTGAACGGGCTTTTATGCAGGACAGGAGGGTTATAGTATACCACAAGTAGAGATCGATTTTTCTTGATACTAACGCGAACTAGGCGGTATATAATCACAGTTTTTGATATAATCGACTGTGCTGTACCTTGTAATCATTCGTCAGATCGATTAGACATAAATATCGAAAATCGATATTTTGATCATTCCATAAATATCGATTTTTGGTATTATTAGCATGGGTTGCTTTTGCATAAAATGTATTCTTATCTATACTAACCATATATCAATATGACAAGAAAATGGCATCTAACTGATGCACTGATAACAATCACATGTGACAATATTCATGTATGATTGACAGGCTCACTTATTTTCTGACAACAACCATGAGAAGCTAAATTACCTTTTTCAAGGTACCATTGCTAATGAAGCAAATGAAACATGTGACAAGATACACGGCCTGGTGTCAATCCGAACAATCATATGCAAATTGATAAGCCTTATCACCTCTGGCATGTGACAAGAAACGCAGAGAAAATTTGCTTCATGAAACCTAAAAACTTTTAGCACATCAGCATGATCTGTATTTTTCACTCATTCGTGTCGAAGACAATCTTTTGTTGAAGCGAAATCTCAAGCCCTGAGGGCAGTAAAAGTCACGGCTGGTATTTTGTTGGATGCTGTCAAGAAATGGAAATTGAACGATCCGTAAAATGTGAATGTCGTTTGTGTGCATTCATCAAATGAGTTTCGTTGTTTTCTGCTCGGTTCTTCTATGGTGAGCCCGATTGGATGGAACTGGTTGGCAATGCACCTGCTCCTCCTCATTCGCATTACTCGTATATATACTCAATTTATCTCTACCCTCGAACGATGCGATTCCAAATTGGGGCTCCCTTGTTCAATGACTACTCGAGAGCTAGTGGCTCTCAGATTTCTGAATTCAATCAGCTTTGGATTGCTGGCTGCAATTCTGAAGCCAGCCAAGCCTTTTGGATCAGCGACCTGATCGGTTGGTCACAAATCCATGCAAGTCTGACTATTCTGACCCACTCTCCTCATTGCACTTGATTAGCTATAACCTGTACTTGTCAATGTTGCATTGCCACATGCGGTTTTCAAGCACCCGATTTCCTCATCTCACGTCCGAAAGTACCCTTTGAAAGGATTAGCATTGATCCCCGAGTGTGTACATAGAAAACCGACTCGATATCTAAATATTATGCTATAGTCTATACGAAATTGGAGCTGGTCTTGTCTCCATTTACGGTCTTTGATTGGTGTAGCTGATTGACGGTGGATAATTGCAGTGGACGGTGGAGGGTTGGTTTTTATTACATATTTATCCATTTTACCCAGCATGCATTCATGTATTATATTTCCCTTCTTGCCCAAATAACAAATAGGTGCGTGAGTAATTCTTGGTTGGTAGAACCAGACTCCGGCGTATTCAATATTTAGAGCGTAGTAGTAGGGTGGAGAAAAAAGGGAAACCTTACGTTCAGCTTTTCTCATTATACAATCATTGAAGAGAACGTTTTATGCTTTGGTCCATTTTACAAATGGTCACTCAATTCTTGAAGGCCCCCTTTCGAAAAAGCACCTGCAAAAGCAGCTGCCCACTGGATGCTCGCACTTTTGAACCATTGAATCATTTTATCTCTGGCCAAAATGCAGCTAGCTGAAATTCGTTTTATAGTATGTGGAGCGTGCGGGAGCCGAGTTTTATTCAACGCTAATGCAAACATGTAGAACAAAAGCACGTGCACAGAATTGAACGTTGGAAGAAAACGTCATAAGCTTCGATGCGCGTGAAGCTAGCTTTTTCGTGTTCAAGTAAACCCTCGAGTGCACCTGGCCGTGTACATACATATACAATGAAATTTCTTTCCTGAAGAATGTTTTGGAGGGGGTGTGAATTGGGTATGATGCGATTTCTATTGGTATATGGAAAATCATTGAAGGTTATCGGTTGATGTCTATTCTCATCATCTTTCTCTCAATGACCATGAATTGGCCTTCCTTCGTGTCTGACACAAGGTGTTCTCCTTCTTATATGAAATGCCAAGAACACGTGTACTGTCACAAGAGAAGACATTCGTCGAAATTTTCTCCTTCTTACGTGTAATGAAAGAAATGTCCTTTCCTCAATGCATGAATGTCCATTTTTTACTGTACATGTGAATGGTCACGATTTCTGTCCAGTCCATCATGTCCGAATTATGCGGAATGAAAACTGACACAAACCCACCCCCTGTCATCCGGTCTGCATATCTAAAGATGACGTTGATCCGGTGCGGGTCTGCCCATTTAATTCCATTTAATCGGCCTATTTATGCAGTTACAACAAATTCACCAGTTTTGTACATACACGCGTTCTGTTATTGATACAAATATTCGAATGCTAGACATTCTCTGAAAGGTCTACATTCAAATCCGTCCTGTTTAGCAAATTTGAATCGGAAAGCGACGGGTGACCGTTGGAGAGCCGTTTTTGGTACCCGACTGTACCAGCTAAGCTAATAGACGGAATGTCAAGAATCTGTTTTCCTTGACATGCCCGTTTACGGAAATCTTGATCCCATTTGTGACAGAAACATGTCACAGCGTAATTAGCTACCAGGAGACTACATATCCATTCAATGCTTGTATTCGGCCTAATCAAACCCTGCTACGCCTCGCACCGCAGTGGAAAAAACGCCTCCAGATGTCCTCCGATCTCAAAATAGACTGTTTTTTTTACGTATTCTACTTTTAAAATCCCATTTACGAGTGGTCGTATTTCAAAGGCAATAATTTCTAGAAGAAAGCTTTTCATTCGTTTCTACCTAAATCTTTATATTCTGATAGTTTGCTAGCCTGTTTGCCTACTTTCACCTGGAGGTTGACGTCTGTGAAAACAACTTTCCTTTTGCTACTTTGAAAATTACTTTCGCATTCATAAAATGGCATTCCATTGGTTCCATATAGACGTATGCTAAATTTGCTCTTTACTTTCAGCCTCCCACCTTCAGCCCAGGCTAATGAAAGGAGGCCGCAGGAGTAATTTCTTCAAATTTCGTTTCGTCGAAAACATTGAAGTTTTAAATGGAAGAAGAGGTCCAGAAGTTTATAGAAGTTTAAAAGAACACTTGTTTTGAGAAACTTTTTTCAACAAAAACATGGCCTTAGGCCAATACGCCGAGCATATAGCTCGTTTGCAAGAAGCCAAAAGGCACTTTTTGAATAGTCCACCATCATCGGCTAGTCATTTCGTCACCAATTCCTCATCAACGTCTACTTCATTCGATGATGGACGATCTCCCAGTTTCTCCTTGGAATTAGCCGCTTCGAATAGTACTGTACCGTTGACCATAAATGGTCGAATCAGAGAAGAAATTTCAAATGAAAATAGCCGCCTGACGAATGAGAAGCATACCAGCATATCAGCTAATAATCGAAGACGATCAACAGGAGCAATTTCAAAACCTTGGAGAACGGGATGGTTGAATTGCTTTTGTAAAAATCGTGAAAAACCACCTCAACGATTTCCCGCCTGTTCCGTTCAAATTAATTGCTTAATGGCATTCGGTGCATGCATTTCGTTCATTCTTATCATCAGTGCTTATTTAATGGGTCGATTTTTAACGTACGGCTCCGATTGTCCGGCCAATAAATTCAGGAATTTCGATGGAACCAAAGATAATTTGGATTACGTACTATTACGTGATCGATTGTTCAGTTTGAAAAATTCGAAATCACCGATCGGATCGACGCCTATCGTAAGATTGAAGAGGGACGTGATACCCATACATTACGACGTACATTGGGATTTGACTGATTTGAGAATGAAGAAAATACACGGCACCGTTCGAATACTCATGGACTGCCTGGTGGCCGCGGATTCCATTCTTTTACACGCGTCTCATCAGCATATCTCCGTATCGAAAATATCGATTACATCATCGATTGATCACAGATCGATATCCGTGATCGCGTGGAATCGAACCGATCAATCGTTGAGTGGTGATGGATTTTCCACGGTAAATTTGACTTTGGATTCCAGTTTGATGCATGGTATACGGTACGAATTGTCAATTACGTACGTGACCAATATTTGCGTTGAGAAATCCGGTGCTAATTGTTACGAAGATCAACAGAAATTGCATAATGGACACGCCAGTATATTCGTGTCTACGAAATTCGAACCCACAGCTGCGCGTACTGTGATACCGTGTTTCGATGAGCCGGATTTGAAAGCTACGTTCAATGTGACCGTTGTCAAACATTCGGATATGGTCGTGATCACGAATAGTCCTTCATGGAAACGTGTCAGGACTAGGCATGGACAAGTAAGCTTGGCCTAGGATCATGCTTTTAGTGGTAACTTTATGCAATCTGTGCTTGCAAACTGAGTGATCCATAAAATCAGTACAGTGATTTTTATGCAGATTTGCTTGAAAAATGTGATGCAAAGCAAATATCCACTGGCCGAGCGGCTACAGTATGCCAAATGTTATTGCATACAAGCAAGAAGTTCTTTTCTGAAGGCACAGCAGAAATCACCAGTGGAAGCACCAGCTGTTTGAGCAGCTACAGTATGCCATTGCTCCATTCTGCAAGCAGAGCAGAAATCACCAGTACAGGCACCACAGCGGTTACAGTATGCCACGACATATTCCCTGCACCAGCCATGCTGATCCCTGATCGATAATTGATCAATCCATATTTTTCAGATAATCGAACACTTCGAACCCACGCCGCAAATGTCCACATATTTACTGGGCTTCGTTGTGGGTCCGTACGTGCGTCAAGAGAAACGCACCGATCGCGATGTTCGAGTGGCCGTTTGGACACGTCGCGAAGACCGATCGAAAGGCGAATTCGCGTTGGATTACGCGTCGAGAATGCTCCAGATCATGGAGAATTATTTCTCCATCAATTATCTGTTACCGAAATTGGATTTAGTAGCCGCGCCGAATTATCCGGTCGGTGCCATGGAGAATTGGGGTCTGTTGATTTTCCATCAACGCGCGTTACTGTATTCGGAGGAATATCGATTAATCGACGTCAATTCGCCCAATCAATTGTATCAACCTCATTTGCCGCCGAAATTTTACACGTCGAAAATCATCATCCACGAATTGCTGCATCAATGGTTCGGCAATTTAGCCACCATGCATTGGTGGTCCGAGATTTGGTTGAACGAAGGGTTCGCCACGTTTTTCATCTATCATTTTTTGAAAGACGATTTCCCAGTGTTGGCTGATTTTCACGAAACGTGGAAACTAGTGGATGCTTGGCATCGTCAATCGATATCCGTATTATCCGATCATAATCCCGGCCTCGAACATTACGCTTTAGTCCGCGATTTCAAAAACGACGAAGAGATTTTCGACGCGTTCGATGAGTATCATTTATACGCCAAAGGAGGAGCGGTCGTGCGGATGCTCTGGCATTTATTGGGCGAAAATTCCATGCGATCAGGCGTGATCAGATATTTATCCGCCAATGCGTATCGATCAGTGGATAGATGGGAATTATGGAAATACTTGGAATACAGTATACCCGGGTCCACGTTGAATCTGAACACGACCAATCGGACCGGATTAGGTCAGATGATGGAAAGTTGGCTCACTAATCCGGCATTTCCGGAAGTGAAAATCACTCGTACCGGATCGAATACTTTCCAAATCCAACAAAATATGGCCGATTCTAGATTACATTATTCTTATCTACCCGCTGATATTATTCAAAATCTAACCAAACATTGGATTTGGTCAATCCCATTATCCTATATTGTGGAAGAAAATCCACTTCAGCCTAGTCCGGATGCATTGCACGGCGAACCGTTTTGGGTTTTCAATAAATCCCAACTACATTCCGATTCGTATTTGACGCAAAAGCAATGGCTGCTGGCTAATCCGGATATGCAATTTCCGTATAGGATTAATTACGATTTGGATAATTGGTCTAAATTGATACGTCAACTGCGTCAACGTCACGATCGAATACAAATGAAATCCAGAGTCCAGCTGATCGTGGACGCGTCGTTTTTCTTAAAAGAAACCGACGATTCGCATTATTTCCTAGATTTACTGGGTTATTTGAAAAAAGAGACGGAATTATTGCCCATGATCATGGGTCTTCGTGAAATCCACTCCGTCATGGATCAATATAAAGCGTCGTCCATTTATCCCTTATTGATTTTCTACGCGAGACCTATCGTTGAACAAGCCACTAGATTGAGACAGTTATCGGAAAAAGATTCCGAATGGGACGCGGTTTGGTGGATGGACGAGAATTTTAGTTTAAATTTAAAATTACTACAATGCATTACTAAACATAAACAATGCCAAATTAGTCGCGAAGAAGTACAAAGCCTATTATCCTTGCCCAATAACGGACAAATCACTGATAAGCTGATTCCCGTCTGCGAATTTTTGAAACGTAATTTCGGCCAAATCGAACGCGATATTTTACAATATTGGCTCGATCAGCAAGATCGCACTAGGAATCCTAGGCAAACGCCGATCATCGCCGAACCCGCTGGGTGGAGGCAAGATATCGTATTCATGGTCTCGTGCGTATACGATCGCGAATTGATCCAAAGATTAATCGATATTGCATTGATGCGCGGTGATCTCGAATTATTAGCTAATAGCTTATCATCCACGTTCACGTTGAATTACAATGATTTCCTCGCCACCGAATTATGGTCTCGTTTGGGAAATGCTAGTATTCGAAATTCGGCCGAAGGCTCGTTCGAGCTTCATTTACGAAATATGCTCCGATCCGTGAGAACGTTGAGCGAACTGGAGCTGGCTCGGAGGTCGTTGTCCGCATTGAACGTGGATTTTGATGATGAATTGAGCTTTATGGAAGCCCGATTGAGTTGGCAGGAAAGGCGAATGCCGCATTTGGAAGAGTGGTTCATGCAGAAATTAGAATTGACATATAAATAGCATGAATATATTTAAAATTTTGTGGTGCAAAATTAAGGCTATGCATTTTGGACGATACAAAATCAATGTTAGCTAATGGTACAACAAAGTGATTGCTGTGATTGAATGTACATATTGAGTGAAAATTTAAGCGAAAATCGGTGCTTTTAAAAATGTTGCTAAAACTTGCATTGTTTCTCCATTTCAGAAATTGCTGCCATAAATTGACGACATGAAATCTGCTAGTACACAAATCTGTAAAATTTCTGATCAATCTTCACCAAAGATTTTGCGCAAATCGGAGGGTTAAGGTTACTGTAACCGCTCTCCTGACGGAAGATGCATTATCGATTTCTCTGAAACGCCTCGCGTTGCAGGCTGGCCTGGCCAGTCAGTGTGTTCGACGACTCGTTTACGTGCGGTTGCGTTGTTTCGATTCTCCAGAAATCGTCGATTACGTGATTTGACAAGATGCCGGTGGAACTTCAGGCTGGCCAAATGATTGGCAATCGATTTGAAGTCGTTCGAAGATTCAATCTCGAGAATATATGGTCCGATTTTTACGCCGTCCGTGATCGAGAAACTGGAAAAATGGCCTGTTGCGAGGTAAGCAAGAATTTGCTTTCAGAAATAAAAATTAAATCTTCATTTTCAGGTCTAAAGCTTTGATGCTGAGGAATTGCTCCTTCGTCACAACGCCTTGATCACCAAAGAATTGTCGACGCTTGGCCTCGGATCGATTCCGAAATTCGTCGAATACGGATACGACGGTGAATTTCAATGCATCTATTATTGCACGGATTTGGACGGTCCATCGTTGTTGGAATTACAACGAGGATTACCTCCTAACGCATTGAGGCGATTTTCGTTGACGACTTGCTTGGAAATTGGCCTAAGAATGCTACGTTCATTGGAGCAATTACACGATCATGGGTAAGAAATTTGGTTCTCTTCTTTCGTGACAAAAATATCAAGATAGACTAATTTTCAGGTACATTCATCGAGCAATGAGAATGGACTGGTTCTCGATCCAGCCATCCGAATTCATGGCCATTCGAATGGCGATGCCGAGACATTGGAAAAATTTCGACAATACCGGCCCATTACCACGTCGAGAAAAGGCTCCATTTCGTGGAAATTTGAAATATGCATCGATCAATGTCCTTCGGCAAATGGACCAATCCCGGTTGGACGATGTGTGGAGTTGGTTTTATATGCTGGTCGATATGACGGTTGGATCGTTGCCATGGTTTGTACAATTACCACCGGCGGGCCCATATTTGGACGACGACGACCAAGCTCTAACCTCAATGGCTCAACTCAAACAATCGGCTCACGACGATCCGACTCAACTCCTGCACAATACGCCGCCAGAATACACGGAAATCTTCAAACGCCTCACTTCATGGAAACCCGAAGATGATCCAGATTATTTCGAGTTGGGAGAAATGTTATTGAAAGACGCCTTGGATCGTACGTTGGCCGAAAGTGGACAGGAATTCAAATTGGATTGGGAACCTGGCGGACGGTACCACGTCGAATTGAATTCAATCGTGGAATTGTACAAGTGATGTTCATGATCTGATGATCAAATGATGCAGTGATCGATTCTGCATGTACTCGTCCATTTTCATGATCGATTTTCGAATGCCCTGTTTCATGTGTGCGAATGGATGCACGTAAAATTTCAGCCTTGAAAACCGTCTTGTGTTGGCTGATCAGATATGAATTCATGTGTATTTTCTTCATATTGATTTTATATGTGCATGATATTTGAAAATTAATCGATGCTGGGGTATCCAGCATGGTGAAATTGCGCAATATGATTATGTAAATTGAACAATATTTCTAATGAAGCCAGAAAAGGCGATGCATTTATGATTTTCGCATATGAACCTGGTTCAAGTCCAGGAAATCACAGAATTTTGCTTTTCATATCAAAAATTTCGTCAAAGCATACTGTACAAAGTGTATTGCTGCACAAATATGCCCAATATAAGGAATGAGAAAATAGACACTAAAAATATTTAACCCTGATAAATCATACTGATCATCATGGATACGCCTAATCATTCAAAATTTCCATTTACATCCTGCTTCATTCGATCATCAATATCAAATGCCCTTGATGAAAAGGCAGTGTAAATAATATGCAGGTATAAAAATTCAGTTTTTCCGAGGTATTGATTGATCAGGTCATACGACCCATCAAATAACGCGATGCTCCAATTGTGAATTGACGTTCGCCCCGATGACTGTAAATGTGATATTTCAAATCGTGCGAATTCGAATACGCTTTCAAGCAGAATTCGCAATAATACGTTTTCCTGTGATCGGGATATTTCCATAGATAAGCCGGTTCTTTTCCGCCGGCCGATATGGTCTCTTTATATTCCGGTTCTTCCTCTTCGTCCGCGTGTTTGTGATAAAGCAAATCCGTGTATTTATTGAATGTTCGATTGCACATGCATTTATAGACTTTCTCGCCTGCAAAGAATCTCATGGTGAAAAAATAGTTGATGGGGGCAGAATTTGAACCAGGGGCTTCCAGGAAGCTCGTGGATCTTTCTGAGCATTACAGTATGCCTTGTAAGAGCAATAAGAGAGTGATTACAGTGCCTTGTACAGGCACTGTACGACAGCGGTTACAGTATGCCTTGTGCAAAAGCAGATACATGATTCCAGCACATGCATAGATCAAAATGCACTGATTCTCAGAGCTGAAAATTGGCAGGTGGTCCCTAGTGGGTCCGTATGACCCTATTCAAGCAATGCAAAAATGCCATACCTGCCACGGCTCTGTGCGATAGGCTATGCCCTTGCAATTCCGAATAATAACGGAACGACATTCCACAACTGGGGCAAACGTACGGTTCCTCCACGTCGTGCACACGTTCGTGCGCTTTCAAGGTGGTCATAAATTTGTATTCTAATCCGCAAAATCGGCATCTGTATTTCTGATCACGAGGGTCTCGTTTAGCCAAAACCCCGTCATCGGCGTCTTCGTCGAAATATGTGACGCGTGATTTTCCAGCTACAGCGTGATCTATATCTCCATTCGACGGTACGACTTCCGTTTTCGGAATCGTAGATGAACCTTTATCTTCGTCATCAACTTTGTAAAAGTCTTCATTGAACATGATTTCAGGGGGGATGCAGTATTAGTCTGCGTATTTCAACTAGGAGTTTTCTGAACCTGCTTCTACGAAAACGTACGAATAGACCTGAGAAGTTTGAAAGGCCGTCTGCTGAGGAATTTTAGCTAGACGAGGAACAGAAGTTAAGTTGGAAACTTTAAAATAGACCCCTCGGTACCAGGGCAGAAAGCTGAGTAAGCTTCTTAGAGAAGATTCTCGTGAAACTTCTCAATGCTGCAACTTCAGTTTCGGTGTGGTACGCTAGTTTTTCTTGGCACACAACGAATATAATGTTCAAGAAAAACGTCCCCACATCCCATGAACCAATTCTGTAGGTTAGAAGTATTTTGTTCAGTACCCAGGGGGCGAGGGATGTGAATAAAAATAGACATGCTGTAAATCCAGGTGCAAATACAGGATGTTCTTTTCAATGTTTTCTGAATATCTTAGATAATATCATCTTTTTCTTCTCCGCGTCTAACAGCGATTTCTTTGGTGTTGGCTAAAAATCAATACCTGCGCATTGTGTCTGCCTGATTTTAAAATTAATGTACTTTTAAAATTTTGAATGAACATGTCAAATTTTCATCCACGCACATTGCTGCTGCTGCATTATCGAATTCACCGCAATAATTCTGAAATTTGGTAAGAATTGGCCATTTTTGGTGAATTTTGTGTAAATTCTTACTGGGGCACTGAAGATGGTGACCAGCTGAAAAATGCATGGATTATCTGTAACCGCTCAGTGATGCAGAAATTTCACTCGCCTGACGTTGAGCAAAGAATTGATACCCATCTTCAACTACTTGATGGGCTCTCACGATCAATGATAATCCGAATTTATCCAAAAATCGACGTACGACATCCGCACCGAACGTATAGGATACGCCGCGATCATTTTCGCCCCACCCTTGGATATCCTGAAGGATTATCCCCTATTATCATTGGATTTTAAAAAGCTGATTTCGACATGCAAATTCCAGTTGCATTGTCACTGCTGAAGCTGCTTCAGCAGAATGATCATTTTTCAGATTATCGATCTGAGCCTAATCAGACTGATCGAAGCCTGATCAGATTGATCAGCAGAACCTCACAGGATCAGGATCACTCCATAATAAATCGCATAAAACGCCATCACTGGGCACATCTCGAGGTCTCTTCATACGCCTTATCTGAAATCGATCTAGGTTGCATCTCGAAAATCGTCATTCCTACCGTACTTGATCAAACGAACATAAATCAGGCGATATGCCACCGTGAGAGCAGAAAATCGAATCCTCGACGATAGCAGCAACCGGCATACAATTGAATACGTCGTTGAATACTTTCCATAATTTGAACGTATACCTCCGTTTGCAATCATCAAAGAACCCGTATACTCTAGAAAATCGATATCGATCGATCGGGTGATCACAATGTGATCAACACACCTATTCACGCTAGAGCATTCGTGATTACCACGTAATAGGAAAAAATTGCTTGGATATTTGACTTTGTAAGCGAGAAGCAAGCAAATGCATTCGATCGATAATGGGCCTCTGAAATATTTTCGATATATTTGCATAAGATTTTTGTGATCCTGTGATCACCTGTCTACATAATCACCGAGGAATAAGTAATTCGTTGTTGGGGGATATCCGCAAGATTCGAAATGACGGAGTAAATCTGTATATTGACCGTGGATATCGCCTAATATGGTGACTGGGACGCTCAATTCCAGAAGCATCGGTTGAGTGAGGAGTACTTTTCGAGCGATTGCGCATAAAGCTACGACTTGGCTGTACGCCATTGGGATGGGCTGAAATACGATTGATCAGTATGATCAGAAGTGATCAATTTTGATCAGCTGCTGATCAGCAATGATAGCTGACCTGCACCTTCTCATCTGTGCCATTTTCCAATAAATTTTTTATGACCGAATCCACATCGAATTTGTCGAGTAAATCCACATGTGACGCGGTCAATTGACTGATCGTTGATGGGGCGCGTGGAATTTCTTCCGGATCCAACAATGCATTCGCATTTTCCATAGACCTGATAGTCAAGAAACGATAATCGGCCATTTTGCATGCAGAATGCGAATGATGGTCTGGAAATGGGACTTTTTTGAGTCCGTTTCGATTCAGCGCATGCTGAGATGATGAGAGCGTTGAGAAATGCCATTTTAAATTGATTGTATGAAAAGCCATAATTACAGTAACCCTAACCTGCTGAGATGATGAGAGCGTTGAGAAATGCCATTTTAAATTGATTGTATGAAAAGCCATAATTACAGTAACCCTAACCTTTGAAAGGGGTCATTAAACGCAGAATTTTTCAAGTATTGCAGCTGCGATTCCCTTTGATCACAAAATAGTGATTAGATCTTTATCGATTAAATAAGACGTAAGAATTCGATTTCCCTAATCAGCATGCTTCTTATGAGTTCATTATTTTTAAAATCAGTAAGACGACATGCTGATGAATACTCGACATGCAGTCATTGAACCGGATATGATTTTTCATTAGAACCAAGCGGGATGCAATAGCAGTGACGTTATTCCCATTGGGAATAATTGAAATTACCATGGGACGCCGATTTCAGGAAAAATTGCTTCTCCACGCCTGGCACATGATGCTTGCCATGTACAAGATCATTTCAAAAGGAAAAAATGAACGTGACCATCGGATTCATCTGGTCCGCACTGGTGAATAATCGATCGATGGATCCGAAATCCACGAATCGTGGTATTCCAGTGGATACCACGATTACAGTATGCCAGGCCTTGGGTTTGAATTGCATATTCGCGCCGTTCAATGGCACCGAATTCGGTACAGCCTTCGAGAACGGCACGGGGACCGGATTGATCGGAGCTATTCAACGCGGTATTTTCGATACATCAGTCCCGGTTTTCACGCCGAATTATAAACGCATACGCGCAGTAGCATTTAGTGACGCGTATTTTTACACCGATTACGTCATGATCACTAGATGGAAAAAATTGATCAGCGTAATCGATTTGGCTATGATTTCCGCGATTTCATGGCAAACCTGGTGCATTTTCATCGCATTACTCATGTGCACTGGATTATGCGTGAGCGTATTTTCGAAAAAAGAAGCTCCGAAATCGCCTTTATATTTGCTACAGTACGCCGTAACCTCGGTTCCGGCATTGATCACTCATAAACATTGTATCGATTCGTCGAAATCAGATTCGATTCGCGTATTGATTATTTCCTGGTCCATGGGTGCGTTCGTATTTTCGTGCGGTTATACCAGTATGCTATTTTCGGAACGATTGATCGAAGATAACACGTTGCCGTTCAGAGATATGATCACATTCGGTGAATGTTTGAAAACTGGTCGATGTCGATTAGTGGTGCCGACGAAATCCGTCAGTTATTTCGAAGTAATGCAAGAAATGACCGATATCCGTGATGCATTGATCACGAATCCACCCCTGATCGTGCCGCAAACGGATAAAATACCGCGAATGATTTTGCAAGAAGAAAATACGTATTTAGTATGGTTAGCTCCCATGGAAGCTTACGATCAAATTATAGGCACGAATGAAGAGTGTAGATTTTATTACATTCAAATGCCTTATTCCGAAGTATGGGCGTTTCCAGTGAGAAAGAATTCCGGATTGCTGAAAATGCTGAACCGTATGGCCGTACCGTTCAGGGAACAAGGATTAGCTAAATCTTTATCCGATAAATACAGATCACCGGATTTATGCCTACACGTACAGCATACTGTACGCGAATTGAATTCGAAATCATCCGCTTACGCTGCCATGTGTTTTTTGGCTACTGGACTTTTAGTAGCTTCTTTCGCTTTCATTTGTGAATGGATTACGAATGAGAAAAAACGTTCCTTGCATTTTGCTTACAGTCGAGAATAAAGGATTCTGCGATTCCTGGTTAGGCATGTATTTTTGTGCTAGGAAAAAGCCACTGCATCAAAACCAATATTGTGTTAGCATTCAGTGAATTGGCCAATGTGTCAATACATATGCTTCTTCTGAATTGCAAAAAAAACTGTTTTCAAATGGCGTGTGCCAACCATGAAATCCCGATTGCGTTGGCCACTCTCTCCTTTCGGTCCAGTGGTAGAAAATTCCATTTGCCAACCATCATAAAACCAATTGTTGATGAATTTATTTTTAGCCCGTCTGGTCCTGTGTTGTCCCGTTTTCTTATTCCTTTTCAACCCCCCCCCCCTTGCTGCCAGTCGATTTTACCCATGCCAGCCACTGTTTTCTGGCCTGGCCTGGGGAGCTGGCAATAGTGGGTACACTGGTACGGGTACTCTTTGGTTGGGTGACCGATAAAACTACATGGGTTTTCATAAAATGCACCACTATACTGTTGTTTGCCGTCGTTATTTCGTGCTCACGGTTTTCACATTTTTCTACAGTCTCGACTGTACCTATATAGTTGCATTGAAAATGGGGGGGGGTAATGTTGGATTTACCCAATACGGTTTTAAATGACGCGTGATATGGACACGACCAACTGAGTCTAAAGTTGATAGGCAAAAGTTTTTCGTCCTCGACAAGAGTTTGCCTTCGTTTTGGCCAGGCGAGGTCGTTAGTGATCGAAGGACATTTTCTCTTTTGCCCCAACCTGCATGGCTAATAGACGGCCTTGTATTCTTTACAGATTTGTCACTGAATCGTGACAGAACTTCTCCCCCCTCCCTCCAAATACGCCTATGCGCATAACATTTGAGTGAATTCGAAAACTAACCGTATTGCATTCCAATCTTATGTCTCTGTAATCTTTGTTTGCCATTTCGAAAAAGCCGAAAGGTTCATGATTCAGCCATAGTCGTACGCACAGTAGTCCACACCCCCAATTTTCTCTTCCTTTTTCAGGACGTAAGATAATTCGTAAAGTTCATTCTCTCCCTCTCCTCCGCCTGCATTGTTCGTTCGAAAAACTCGTCTGTAATACTTTTGGAACCGGGGTGTACACTCGTACAGCGGAGAGCATGAGTGAACAAAAAGTGAATTCAGCTGAATCCACAGCACCAGTTCCCACGGCTGACACGATTCAAGCTCCTACCGAGAACGGAACTGTTCCGAATCCTACGGAAACTGTAAAAGAACCAGCCATCTCAGCCTCTGCTGCTGGTACGGAAATCTTGGATTTGAACAAGGAAGAAACGCCGCCTATTGTGCGTATGCGAAATTCGGCAGCCATGAACGGGCAACAAGCTAATTTGAACGGTCACGCGGCTATTTTACGCGGTTTGGATGCGTTGGCCGAGACTGAATTGAGCGAAGATACGCAAGGTATCGCATCTTTACTCTTTGCCCTTATGTTGGGTCTTGTCAATCTTGGCTAGCCAAAATTGGCCAAATTCACCTTGAACATCGACCCCCTCCTTTTCACCTGATGCTTATAGAAATCAAGAAATTGGATAATGCATTGGATCACTTCAATAAGTATTTGGATAAATTTGAGAAGAAGAATTCCGAATTGACCGATCGATTAAACACCTTATTGCAATCGAAAAAAGAGGAGAGACTAAAAAGGCGTGCTTCATTTATGCAAGTATGTAGAGTAGCCCTTATTCGAGCAAGCCTATTAATTCCGAATTCCAATCAGGCCTTAATCGGCTCATAGCCTCTGGCTGTATTTAATTTTAAACAACTCAATGTCCTGTGAATTATCTGGACATGGCAGGTGATTATATGTTTTTGACACGGCCTTTTTTGACCAATACATTTTCACCTGTCGTTCTCAATTCATCAGTTATGCCCTGATTTGTATTCCAAAAATGCATTTGTAATTGAGTGACCCTAAAATTCAAATTCACACTTCAATACCTTCATGCAGTTACGATTTTTTTACAGCCCGGAAATGGGACACTGAGTTAGAGTCCCATTTGAAGTTTACTTTTTTCATGTACCATGGAAAACCAAGGAGCATGTGATTCGATGAGCATGCCAGAAGCTGTAATTTATAATAGTTGAATTTATAGACTACAAATTTTCCAAACCGGTCCCGAACTAAAATTGGCCACGTTTTGTATAAGCTATGCGCATTACAAATTTATACGCATTATGTGATTTATTGCGAAGGTAGCTAAAATGTGTACTGGCTATTTTTCTAATGGCACAAAGCCCGGGTTTCGATGTCTTTTGGTTCGGCGTGTGTATTGAAAACGTGAGTGCATTTTAAAACGATCATTCATTGAGTCGAGTGAGATCCGGTTTTTGTTAACTGGTGTCGATTTTATCACGTCTACTGTTGTATGATGAATCACATTGAAATGGCGTGCACTTTCTTTGAACTAAAAGTGTAAATGGATAATTGGAAATTCCAATAGGACTTTGTCAGAAGTTGTATGGTTGAGAAATTCTTTCAAATGCACAGGGCATGAATCAGATCATAGCTAAGAGCTTTGCTGGAAACGTGCCAGTCTCGGGTCTCTGTGATCAGGGATACCGTAGATGCTCTTTTAATGCCCCACCTTCGAATAATACCCCACCCTGAGGCCCCCTTGAAACTGTGCCCATGCAAGGTAATACACACTGCCCCACCCTCGAATAATGCCCCCTCTCGAATAGTACCCCACCCTACGACCCTATTGAAAAATTAATATCCCAGGGGTATTAATAGAGCATCTACGGTATATGGGTCTGCATTTATGACCCGTGGCCCCTTGTGGTCACTTTCATGTGCTGTACTTTACAGCATGCGATGTAATCGATCTGATCACGCTCCCAAAATCTTGATCTCACTCAGACCATCCAATTCTTTCAACTTTTCAAAAAATCTCCATTTCGTGATTCAAGTACATAGCTACACGTTTTTATAATCTCTTTGTCCGCATGTTCTTTTGTCAAGTACACCTTGACCTTATTTTTCACAATAGAATTCTTTTCTGACGTGATTGAAATTTCACAATAGTAGCAATACAACAGAGTGTCGTTTTACGCATGACTCGACTTGTGACACGATTTTCTTAATGATCAGAAACCGGTCTGGAAATGCATCGAGCATGACCCGCTTTTTCGTTTCGATCAGAGGCTTCGAAGCAATTGCTACGCAAATTGCATGCAAAAATTGCGCAATTATAAGCAAGATCAATTTGCAAGCAAAAAATTCAATTGCAACGATAAAAATGCCTCGTCTTTCAGAGAGAAGAAGAATTGAAAGCGGAGAACGATAGTTTCGAGAGCCAATTGAAGAATATGTTCGCCAAATGCGCTCAAATGCGTCGTACTTCGGCACCGGTGGTGGAAAGCGGTGTTCAAGATTTGTTGGAACAAAGCAGACGAATTCGCGAGAACGCCGCTCAACAATCGCCCATCCACGAGAATGGACACGACGAACCTGCACCGGCCGCTACTAATTGACAAAAAATCTGTACTCACATTCACACCTGTGATAAAAAATTGTCGCATAGAATTTTTAAAAGAATGTCACTTTTTATTCACTGTGCATACAAGGGTTCTCACGCATGGGTATCGGATTGATGTAATCATGTATCTGTATGAGGACATGTCGAAAATTGGTACGTGATTTTCGATGTGCATATTCGGAATCAATGTTCATTGAAAATTGCAATTTGAGCATTCCATCTTGATAATTATCGATGTATGGCATAGCCACTGCAGAATTTTTAGAATATGAATTCCGCCAGTGCATAATGCGTATGGAATTTTCTGAATCATCAGCAGAATTTCTTGCAAAGCTACCAAACAT
>JAQIWJ010000196.1:0-29158 GCA_034695185.1 Discolaimus major
TAGACCGGAGAAGGTGAGAAATGGACGCCATCAGTCTTATAAAGGAACAAAGCGTAGCGGCCATGGTCCATGGGTAAACAATGTTCATTTTCTCATTGCAGCTTAGAGACTGATTATGCACTCTTTCAGCTTTGCAACGTATGCGGATTCCGGAATTTCAAGAAATACAAACAATCCATTCGGTCTTGTAGGCCTGCTAAGTCGCTCAGCTGGAAATGCAATTATCAAAGTATCAATATCGTCCTTCTTTCAGATCCGGTGGCTGATTTCGAGAATGGCAATCAGAATTATCAATATCGTCCTTTTTTCAGATCCGGTGGCTGATTTCGAGAATGGCAATCAGAATCCAACGGGTCAATTGCCATGCGAAGCCGAGAACAATTGCGGAGAAGTGGCCGAAGAAAGCCAAGTTATTCTCGAGGTCAATACACCAGACAAGGACGCGGAGGTAATTTTGATATTGCAATCAGGATTTGCTTACTGATCACGTCATTTCAGGCAGAAACGTCAACGCGAAACGCTCCAGACGCCGTCGAAAACGCATACGATTCCGGACATCGTGTTGGACGCAATCAAACGCCTCGGATTGGATCGAAAATGAAATGAAGACCACTTGGAACGCGACGGCGTTTTTTTTACTGTGGACACTAGAAGGTGGGTTTCGCACTGTCAGATGTATTTTACATATTCTTTTGAGAGCTGGACTAGGAGAGGTGTTGAATTACATTTTTCGAGCGCTAGGCTTTGTTTGTCTTCTCAGGAGGCCTTTCCTTTTTTTTATGAGAACCTTTCTTTGGCTTTGATTTCACTATGGATTTCTGTCTGAGCCTTTATTTAGTATCTCTAGGCGTTTGCCAGTGGTTTTTTAAAGAACAGCATTTTTGTTGAAATATGCAAATGTAAACACTAGATTATTTTTTATTAGTAGGACGATGAGTAGTTGACCATTGCAAATTCTAAGGTCTCTTTTTATGCATTCTTTTTGGACATGGGTATTTCCGCTGATTACAAATTTCTTTGCATATCGAATTTGATTAGTATTAGGGTGCTCGATATGTGTACCGGTGTGAATATCGAGCCGGAATACTTGTTTTGTAATGGTATATTCTGAGAAAAAAATGGCCGAGGATATATCTTGTATTATTGATTTTGAGTGATCGATATTTGATCGATTTTGTGCCTTGACATGCGATCATAATTATAAGATCATATGTACAAATCGATACCATCAATTTTCCTCACCATGGGAATGATTTCGATAAACTGGTCCTTGGACCCATGACTTGCAAAATATGACTGCAAACATTGATCTTCATATTCTAGAAGGTCATGAAGTGTCAGTTTTTGTCATCCTCAATGGTCCATCATGTGCAGCAGTCATTGGAATGCGAACCAGAATTTGCAAAGGTTTTTTCCAATGATGCATACTGTGTACGAACTAGCATCGACAAAAATCTGCAGAACATTTTGAGCACCATGATCTTTGGTCAACGATTATTTTGCAGAAAATAGAGCAAGATCAGCCATGTGTATATATTTTCCTGTATAATCAAACGTGTTCTATCGATTGGCGTTGTCGAAATCGATCGATCACGCTTGTATCAGAAATCGATATGTCTGATCAACTTTTCGAATAAACGTTCTGATGCAAAACTAATGACATCACGATGATCAGCGTGTCAAATTATCCTAGAAAACACGCTTATATTGCATTGATCACGATTATTACCAATTTTGAAATTTTTGAAAATTGCTATACCAAAGCATGTAATCTTTGATCAATGATATTTCTGTACAGAATAAAGCTAGATACGGTGTATACATATGTTTTCCTGGGCATTCAAACACGGGCAATCGATCGGTGACGTCAAAATCAAGCTATCAACACTCTTTCAAAAATCGATCGCAATGATCAGATCCCTGAATATCGATCGTACGACGAAATGAATGATATTTTTAGAATCAGCATGTCAACCTGTCCCAGAAAATATGCATTTTGTGCACTGATCACACGTATATAAGAATTTCAATTTTTAAAATTACCTGTGCTTTTTTAGCACATGACTTTGAATCGGTGATTTCTGACGACAGATAAAGCTATAGAGGTAATGTAAGGGTGTTTTCCTGGACAATCGATCATGCTGCATCCGTCGATCACGGTCTGATCACTCAGAAATCAATAATTCAAAAAATCGATAATCTGATCAACTCGATCAATATTGGATATATGCAAAAATAGACATCACCTCCGTGTTCAGCATGCTTTTTTACACAGAAAACATGTTTTCATGTGCATTTTTTCTGCTAATATGAATAAATGTCTGAAAACTTTTCAAAAGTTGAAATTCCCCATTATTTTTCTTGATCGATCGATTTTTTGCTTCTGCTGATTCGTTGGGGGCCACATTAAGAATTATAGAATGTGAGAATCCACGGATGAGCTGTGCAGGATTACGTGGCGTTTAGACGACTAGACACCGTTCTTCCTTGCGGTTACAGTAGCCTTCCCGCTCTTTTTGCCACGCTTTACGTGGCGATTAATTCGAAGCCTGATATAAGCAGTCGGAAACCTGACCGCAAATGTTGCTCTCCAGT
The DNA here is from genome assembly GCA_034695185.1 of Discolaimus major. NCBI lineage: Eukaryota > Metazoa > Nematoda > Enoplea > Dorylaimida > Qudsianematidae > Discolaimus > Discolaimus major. The sequence goes on from JAQIWJ010000196.1 coordinate 2,596, forward strand.
CTTGGCAAGGTTCCAAAATTATTTCCGGTCGTAATTTGTGAATTCTTCGCAGAATTTCTTTGCAATCTCTTCAAAAATCGTTTACAAAAATGTATCCGGGCGTTTTATTGGATTTATTCGCCCTCGCATTGCGAATTTACATGTCCAAAACATTCGTGTACGAATACTTCCAAGGGAGACCGGAAATTTCGACTCCGGCTAATTCCATGATTCGAGGTGAAATTTAAAAATTGCATCCATTTGGATATTGCTGAATTTTAAATAAGCGTTTATTTTAGTAAAAGAAGGCGTGGCGTTGTATAAAAGCGGAATTTCTCCTTACGAAGGAGATACATATCACGGAGTAAGAAATTTTGATTTTATTTTTATTCACGAAAATAAATCGGATCTAATTTTTTAGACGCCGATTTTACTATTCGTCTTCGGGCATATTTCCGATTCTTGCCCGGTTTTGATCGATTTTATTTATCCGGTAAGTATTGCATTACCTTCAGATTCGGATCTGCATAAAAAATCGATACTTATTTCAGATATGCGATCTGATCACGGCGATTTGTTTGCAAATCGCGACGGCTGCGTATTTGAGGCATTTGGTAAGCGTATTTGCATTATTCCGGCATTATTCTAAACGCTGCCAATTTTCAGAGTCGAAAAGAAGCCAGCAGCAATCTTGGATTATCTCCGGAAGACAAGGATTTACTTCTGGTCAAAGACGAGGATATCGATCGATTGGCAATGAATGCTAAATTATTGTAAGTTCATTTTTGCTCTCCGCAATCTCAGAATTTCAATGTGATCTATTATTTCAGGTATTTGTTCAATCCATTATCAATCGTCACGTGCGTTGCACATGCCACAACGACGTTGAACAATACCGTGATCGCGGCTGCCATGGCCTTCATGCTTTCCAGTAAGTCATTGCAGTTTTGCCATAATTGCCGAATATAGAAAACAGCCGATTTCAGATCATTTGGCAGCGGCCATCTTATGCGTGGCTCTGGCGTCGTACAACGATTTTTATCCGTTCATATTATTGGCGCCGGTGATGGTGTGGTTCTCGATGGTAAGCGGTTTTATTGAACCAGGATCACAATAATGAATATGCTCGTTTCAGGATGATAAAAAACGGTGCTTCGATAATGGACGAATCGCCAAAAGTATTCTGCTCAGTCTCGTCGGTTGGATCGGTTGCATGGCTATCTTTTTATCGGCGTCGTACGTGATCACGAACGGGTGGAAATTCTTGGAAGGCACTTATGGATTCATGTAAGCTGATATTGCTTTATTATGCCCCCTTGATTTACACGGGATTCTTTCAGGCTGGCCGCGGAAGATTTGACTCCGAGTCCGGGCGTATTCTGGTATTTCTTCACTGAAATGTTCGATCAGTTTCGATTATTCTTCACGTGGGTATTCCAATTGAATCCGTTGATTTACGTTATTCCGTTGACGATTTGTCTCAGGTGAGTTTTTCTGAATTGGCAAATTGCCAATTACTGATAATGCAGGATTTCTTGCAAAAATTCTCACGAAATTCTCGTTTCAGGGACGACGCCGTGATTCTGATGCATCTGCTGTTGACGATCATCACGATCTTCAAATCGTATCCATCCGTCGGGGATGCAGCGTTGATTCTGAGCTTCCTTCCGGCGTTGAGTCATTTGAGCAGATGTAAGTAGATCTCTTTTAATCCATATTGATTGGAAATAATGGCACCGTATAATTTCAGACATTCGACATCGATTCGTGATCAGCGTCACGTTCGTGGCTTGTATGGCATTGGCGCCGATCATGTGGTATTTATGGATCCACGCCGGTTCGGCCAACGCCAATTTCTATTTCGCAATTACGTTGGTCTATTCAACCGCTCACGTGAGTGATTTTTTGGAATTTAGAAAAAAGCGAATTCGTCAAAATGATCCCCGTTCAGATATTTCTGCTAACCGACGTGTTGTACGCTCATTTACGACGTCAATTGCACATGAAAGTCGGTACGAAACCGTTGATCGACAATGAAGAAGCGATCGTCGTTTTGAAATAATCGATTTTGATGATCGATTGTGATTTGGATCGTGATTTCGACATTTTCACATTGCTTATATCGCCACAATCGACGCTTTACATGCTTATTCGAATCAATCATAATATAATCAATCAATATTCTAAGTGATGTGTGATAAATCGATCAGGAATGCATTTAAAGCAATAATAAAATCACGATTATGCACAACGACGCGAGTATAACCGAGATCAAGAATACTGGTGATCAGATCTAACGAAACAAAAAGCGATATGCGAATAAATTGAGTGCATCATCGAATGTTCAAAAACTGGACAAATTTCTACATATACCACATCCCAATGCGAATTCCTCACCAGTCGGCGGATGATGAATCTTCAACGGGCATTGTTCGCCCGGTTCCAACGGCGTGGATCTCGGTCCAACCGGACACGACGGTAATTGATCTTTGGGTAAATTGATCAATCGTTGAAAATCGTCGTGACACGCGGCGCAGAAATGCGTCGTTCCGAAGCAGAAGAAGACGGCGATCGAACAACAATATCGACATTTGTATTCCAAATAGGCGGTGCCGTGTCGCGGACACACTTGAGCTCTGGATACGTCCGAACATCCGCCGCACAATAATTCCGTCGGATTGTAATCGTTCGAATTGACCAAATGTTGACATTGAGCTTCGCCGCCGAAATACGGTTTCTGGCATTTATGACACAAATAATAGGCGTATCTGAAAAAACGGGAGTTTTTAGCACATTGCGCAATCCGCATGCGGATGTATGGCTTCCGCAAACCGACTCACCTATCCATCGCGAACGCTGCCGGATCACTGAAATACGGTCCTCCGGGTGATACGAGTTGACTGCATTGAGCCAGTCCGTCGTATTCCAACCGAACGATAGCCTTGCGTCGCGCGTCTTCCCGCAATTCGATCAACGGATCCAAGAAATCCCGTAACGCTGGATGATCCATGGGCGTTTTGCATATTGGACATGACATGAATCCGAACGTCATCCGCGGACCTGGCCATCGACGCGACAACGTTGCTCGACAGCAATGATAATGGAAGACGTGACCGCAATTCAATTGAACTATTGGAGCGGCTGATAATGTTTCGGTGAAGCTAAAATGAAATGATTCGTGTATTTGCTCATTTGCAAAAGAAATTCGCTTACCAAATGACGCACATATCATCGCTGTCTTGTCGCAACGACGGGTCGTGACATCTGAATTAAGAACGGATCAGTACGATCATAAACTGACGATGCTGAATCTTACCTCAAACAAGGCGGACACGACGCCTCGTTGACCACTCCTCCGCATACGTGACCACAATTCAACGTCTTTCTGCACGCCGCCGTTAATAAATTTTGACATTCCGCGCGTGCACAAATATCGTGCAATTCGCTGGCCGATGGAGCGTCGCAAAATCGGCACCGTTTCACGATCGATCCAATACCGACGAATCCGGCCATCGATCTTTGTTGAGACGTGGAGGACGAATAGACCATCGCGTCGATGGCACGAAATTCCGCCATCCCATTCATGGTACTTCGGTCGACCGATAGTAATAACCAATTCAGCTTTAATCGACTGCACGTTTCGTGAACGATGACCTGAAACGAAATCGCGATTAGCCGTGCTCAATCCAAGCTAAGATTCAAAAAAGATCATTTAGTACCTGTATTTGGGTATCCGCGGTCACCAATTGCTGCATAATATGAGTTCGGCTTTTCCTATTCAGGTGCAGAACGGACGAACAATCGGCGCACATGTGCAATTTGCAATGCTCGCAATAAACCACGGCCACCGTTCGACCGTCGTCGTGATTCTCGCACAACGTAGCTTGGATATTGGCTTTCGATAATAACGATCTCCACGCCGGCGAATATTGAAGCCAATCTTGACTTTGGCAAACGCATAACGCCGACGCCGCTAACCAGAATACCGGCTGTTTAATGGCCACTTGAAAATCTCGTAAATCGCTGGATAATAACGCCAAGGCGGCGATTTCGTTGGCCACTTCCGTTTTGACGGCCGCCGACCAGGCGGATCCGAATTTCTCCTCCACCGCAGCGTCGGTCAGGAATTTCGTAGCGAATTGCGCAATTTGACACGACGTCGACCTGTAGGCGTGCCATTTCAACAATCGTCCTTCTTCCGATAATACCGTCGACGCGGTCACTGTTCTGGACGTTTGAGTCGAACGTTGACGAATTTGCAACGTCAACGCTTTTGTGATCAATACTAATAAATTACCAACCATCGAATCGGAATTGGCTCGTTTCGGATCGAAGACGGTGACTAATTTCTCCATAGTTTCCAACGCTTGACACTGGACGACGGCCGACGAGAATAAGCACAGTTCGGATAACGAATTCAATAACGTCGTTTTGGACAGAATACTTTGACGACCGGTTTGAGACGAACTGACGCGACACAGCATGGTCATTAATCCGCAACAATAGGTGTAATTCCGTTTCAATTTGTCGCGTAATAATAGTATCTCCCGTTCCAAGGCGTTGACCATTTGCGTGGAAACGTAGCTTTGCAAGGCGTGCATTTGATTTCGGCTGAATAATATGCTCAATACTTGTTGCTGAAGATTGTGACCGGGTCCTCCGGCCACGCTGGTCGCCGGTTCTCCCGCGTCCCCGAACGCGTTGGAAGCCAATAATTGGAATAAATCGAAGGCGTCCGTTTGAACGGCGTCGAATTGCATAATAACCGACGGCGAATGTTTCAATAACGGTTGTTCATTCGGTTCGTTGAGCGGCAATTCTTTTCTCACCTGCAAAAAACATGCCAATTAGAAAGAGAGATGATAAAAGACAGTTCTTTCCTTACCACGCCCGATAAATTGATTTGACGCAATCGCACATACGGATCCGGGCTTTTCAATTCGACGCAAACGGCTCCGCATAACGCCACGTAACATTTGACCCAACCGACGAATTGCGTTTCCAACGTTTGCGTTTTCAATCGCTTTTTCGCTTCTCCATTGACGATAGCCGTGAAGCATACGTGACTGGTTCTGTGACGGACGTCTTGGCAATTATCGATGTAAATCGACAATAGGACTGGCAACGAATTGTGATCCGACGGCCAACGTACGGTCATCAGTTTCGGCTTTCCTTTCTCCTCATCACCGCTTTCCCAAAACGTTTCCGTTGTGCCTAAAAAGGAGATATTAGTCTGGTATCTCCGAACGATGATCCAAATCCATTTGGATGTGGATCCCAATGCTCAATATTGAGCATCAATCAACATACTTACCATCCAATAAACTGGGCACCATCGCTCGTCGACTGCCAGCTTCCACGGTCAACAGTCGAGTCAAATCCTCCAATTCTTCCAATTCGGCCATCGAGCTCCACAACGACAATCGCATACCGCGATTGAATACGTTCTTCAACGAGGACGATTCGTCTCGACGATCGGACATGATGCTGCTCAATGTCGACAATATCTTCGACTTGAGAATAATATCCTGATCGTGGGTGGTGAATGGGAACATGAACGATCGCAGGCACGCTCTCAACGCGTCGAACGACACCTTTTCGTGATGCCTCAATATACCGGCGATCGTTTGCAATAATCCATGGAATTGTCGCACCACATTCTGACGTATCGAACCGGCCAATAGAGTCAATTTCAACGGATGCGGTAAAGTTCGATCCGCCGTCGTTTGAACTTGATGTTGCGGTTTCAATTGCATCATGGACGAGGCGAAATGCAATAATACGTCCACCACCGCCGTTGGACTGGTGCCGTTTCGTAGTAACCATATGAATACTTGGAAGGCGTATTCCAATAGCACAGTTCGAACCACCGCCAATCGCATGGCGCCTCGGACGTGGGATAAATCGTGATGTTGAATGACAAACGCGATCGATGGGCGTCGCAATGTGGTCTGGACCGACGGTGTATTGGTGTCCAATCGAACGGCGGATTGTAAGGCGTGCGACGGACTGGCCAAACATTGGAAATCGGACGTTGCTCCAGCGGCCATAATCGATGCTGTCCTGGTACGTCGAGCGGTGATCACCGGTTGCTGACCACTGGACGGTTCACTGCTCGGTAGGCTCATTTCGTCGTCGGTCTTGGATAGCTTCGGACCCTGAAAACGAGGGGCGTCTCTCGACTTACATTCGCATTCGCAAATTCACTTACGGGATCAGAAGCGAACGCATGCCCATCCATAAGAGCAACCGTATTCTCCACTGTCGCAGCCGCGTCACCCAACTGACCATTATGCGTGGAATCTCGGCTCCGCATTCGAGAATAATGTCCAATACCGTTGCTTTCGTCACTGCTGCTGCTGGCCGCACTTTGACGCGGAAATAAATTCACCACCCAATCGGTTTGTTTCTGGGCTTGACTCGGTTTGGACAATTTCGATTTAGTACCGCCTCCTGCGCCGCCACTGAATCGACCGCTTTCCTCGCCGTATCCCGCCGCTTTGCTGGAGAACGATTCGTCGTCGTCGCGCATATTCAATTCCAGTAAGAACATGGCGTTGTTCTTGAGCACTCGTTGAGGTTCCACATTTCCGGCTGAGATTCGGAATAATCGAGCTTTGTCCCGTTTCTGACGCTGACGTTGAGTGTCGGTCGTTTGCAAATAATTCGCCCTGCATCGATAGCAGAGCAAGTACCACGGCGACGATCCCAATCCGCCGTCGCCACAATTTCCCGTCCAACCGCCGGTGTACCGTCCCAAACTGTTGTATCCTTGTCCGCCAGCGTGTGATCCGCATCCGGGGTGCGCTGATCGCATATGCAACGTCACCGTTTGTGGAAACCAACCTGAAAGTAAAACGCGTGTCAAATATCGCACGCATCCAAATATAAACAAAAGCTCACCTTCGCATAATTCGCAAAATTGCAATTGCTGCTGTTGTTGAACGCTGTCCTGTTGATGAATCGGTGGCACGGCTGATCCGAACGGTCGTTGATCCGGAGTTTTGACGGCCATCGGAGGGCTGGGTAATATCCAATGTTTCTCGATCACAGTCTGCACAGCCACGTAGACTTCTTTCCACAACGAATGCAGCATTTGTAATCCGATCGGAATATTGGCTTGGAAATAATCGTTGTTGATCGACGCGTTGGTAAATCCGCCGCCGCCGTTGATTAATAACGCGCCGGAATCTTGTCGAAATTGAGCACGATGCAACGCGGGATGAAATTTCAAATACGCCGAACAGGCCATAGCGTCGTGTACGATTTGTTCGTGCCATAATACAGCCGCGAATACGCTTCGGATACTGTCCGCGATCGAAGGAGACATGGCCGTCACGGCGGGCGTTTGATGATTGATCATGGACGCATTTTGCGGCGCCACTTTCACAGTTGGTTTCGGTCGGATACTCGAACGTGGCGCTCGATTCGATAACGGTCGATCGCCGATACTGATTTTCCTCTGACGTTCGCCTGGACTCGTTTGCGTACTCGATTGCCTGACGCCGGAAGCCAACATGGAATGGACGTCGCCTTGATCCGCATTTCCATTGGCCGCATTATTGAACGACCATTCCGATTGCGCTTGATGTTGAACCAAATGCACCTGAAACGTAATATTTATTCAAACATAAGCCCGCTATATCGAGATTTAAATCTTACCGAACTATTCCTCGAAGACGGCGGCGAAAGGAAGCATTCGAAATACGCAATTCCATTGGGTTCTTGAACCAAGCAAAATCCATCCACCGTTGTAGTTGCATTCTTCGCTGACGTCGATCCTGAAATACGAATGTTGTAGATAGGGAAAAGGAGGATAACAAATTAGCATACCTTTAACATCCACTTGTACTTGGATCCATACTTCTCCGTCCGCATTTTGCACCCATCCAGTCGATTGAACGATTTCGTTGAGGGCCAAGTGATGAATAATCCTCGATCCTTTTTGCGGTTGACCTCGTACCGGCGCTCCTTTCGTCGTTTCCGCTTTCTTCACCACGTATTCGCCTTCGCAAGCCACGATGACCGATTGCGCGCTTTGAACGTTCATTGTAGTCGCCGAAATTGCGTCCGCATTGTTCGCGCTTGGCATAGCGTCCGAATCGCGATAGATCAACGTTTTTCTCAGATGCGCGTGGTATTGGAGGCACCAGGCTTGCAACGGATTTCCCACTTTCGTGCAAAACATGACGGCCGATTCGTCGTTCAATCGCAACCAAATACCGTCCGAATTCTCGCATTCATCCACGTAGAATACACTGGCACCGGCTGGTAATAATCCCGTCTGAGGAGCTTGCAACGAAGGTGCGCTCCTGACTCTAACGCCTGAAATGAGCGATCATTTAGACAGTGGAATTTATGCCAAGCGAGAATTCTTACCTTGAGTATCATCCTTATGCACAGTAGAAATCCGAGGTCTGGATAAATAGGCCGTTCTTCTGGACGGTTTTCGATTGACGATTTGACCATTCTGCACTTCCACATTGTGAATTTGACTAATGGAAATCCCATCGATCCGACATTCCGCTCGATAATATCCGCTTTGTTTGGGCGTCCAAGTGGCTGTGTACGTGCCTGAAATGTGAACGATTTTAAAAATCGCGATTACTGTATAAAGCAATCCGAGACTTACCATCTCGTGATGATAAAACATGCAACGATTCTTTGGATATGGATTCTCGAAAGTGTAGTAATCGCAATTCCTCGAACGAATACTTTTGAACCGGCTTCATCATTGTGACAGCAATGTAACGAGCTAAAAACAAAGGTTGCGTCAGTGACTGCGTTTGCACAAGAATAAAATCTAAGGCTTACCTTTATTCAAATATGTAGGCTGATAAGAAATCTCCACTGGTGAGCTGGCCATTGCACTGGCCATCGAACTGGTCGCTTTCGTCTGATCACTGGTGGATGCTGGTGCAGAAGTGACGTCCTTTTCTTCCTGGCTTTGCTGACGTTGAATCGCTTCGGTTCCTTGCGGCGGGACGTTGCTGACGAATACTTCCACGGCCGCATTGGAAGCGTACACGATTCGTCCGTATTGGTCCTTCGAAACGATGGTGATCACCGCCGTTTGTCCGCTTCTCAAATTCTCCAAATCCAATTGCATCTCGCAATAAAACGGATCGATGTACGCTTCGGGCATCAACCAACGAGCCAATTTCCCGCCGGCCGTCGTCGACGAGGCGTTGATAAAATCGCGTAGGAATCTCAATTCGGGCGAGATTTTCTTCAATGGTAATTTGCCGGCGATCAATTCGTGAACGTTGGGCGCGTGTTCCAAATGCATCCCTTTCCTCAATAATGTCAAATGATCGCGTACCATATCGTCCGTTTCTTCTTCCAACGCTTTCACGTCCTCCGTATCTTGTAAGAATGATCCGCCGATCGCGCAATCGCCGTTTTGCAACGCGTGCAAGAAATGATGATTCTTCTCGATCAATTGTCGACAACAGTACGTGCATAAGTTCACTAATTCCGATTCCAATTGAAATAACGGATCGTCGTTCATGGGCGCGTATCCGGTGACCAAACATTTGAATCCGTACATGGACGACGCTTCGGATTTCGTATGATTACTGGCCGTTTCCAAAATGAACCACACGCAATTGCCCGGTAATAATAATATGGATTTCGGCCAATTCCTACCGGTGCCGAATAATTTGGCGATCGGATAGAATTGTCCGTCGTACGAAGTTAAATACAATTGCAACGAATCCTCCGGTTGGGCGGTACAACATCCGGCGTCGAATTCCAAAGTCATATACGTAATATCCAAATCGAATCTGGCCACGTAGCTGTAGATTTTGCACGATTTGTACGGATGATCGCTTTCGATCGCGATACGTTCCACGCGTTCGAAATTCGGCGACGCGACCGGCCACGATGACGTCGATTTCTCGCTCTTCCCAGGATCCGCGGTTCGTTTCTCTCGTCGATCGGAATTTAGAGCGAATAATGTCATTAATAATTCGTCGAACGAACTGGCCACGTCGAATGTGATCAACGGATTTCGTTCCACGAACGTCAATAAATAGGCGAAGAATCTCGGAACAAAATTCTTCATACGTTCCAAAATGATCGATTTCTCCAATTGTTCCGATGAGAAGGCGTCCAACGCGAATTGTTGAAGCGTCGATTCCAATCGAACCACTAGACTTTTGACGAGCGATAATATCCATTTGACGGCCGTCGTTGAGTCGACGCAATTCGACGAATGAGAATTCGTGGATATTGAATAAAGGATGGTTGGTAATTGACCACGATTGACGCTGGTGCCGTTCAAACTTTGCGAACATGGGTAAAACGTGAATCGGGTACCTTAAAATAGACGATAATTACTAAGCAGAAAGCAGCATGAACACGTCCATACCTTTATAGCCGGATACGGACGTCAATCCGCATTCACCATTCCAAGTGCGTCCACCGTTCATTCGTAGCCGTAAAGCGTACATGGAATGCGGTTCCAATTTGACTGGTTTGTGCAATTTCACGTACGCAATATCGTTGGCGCAATCGCATGTATCGACGTTCCCGCTGCTCTTCTCCAAGGTTTGCCACTTTTCGGATACGTGATCGCCTTGATTGACCAGTAATTCCAAACTGTAGGTGAAACTGCCGAAACCAGTGTAAATTCCTGCACCGTGAACTGATACGCCGCTTCTGTCCACCTGAAAAAAACATGCAAATTTAGCGAATGATCAAAATACACACATTCGGCTTACCTGGAAAGCGATCGCATCAGGCGACCCGCCGCCCGTATCCCAACTGGTCGTGGAAGATAATCGTCCGAATCTCTTGGGCGTTTGAAATAACGTCGGTAAACTAGCAGCCGTCGCCGAATTGCCCGCATCTCCGCTTTCCCCAACCGCCTGGACCAAATCGGCGATCACACGAATCAATAATTCCACCGCCGCTTGACTGGAATGCCCTCGATCCAAATGATCGCATTTAGCGTCGAATAACAGTTCCATTAGGAAATGAGAGACGGATACGAAGTCCAGATGCGTTCGATTCTTGCTCTTCCTCAATTTCTGCAGTTGGCCGGCCAATAACGGATACGGAACCGGTGCCGAATCCGAACAGTCTTGGGAGAATAAACAGGTCAACGGCGTTTCCAAACGAGCCAACGCTGTTAGGAAAGCGTCCATAGCCCATGCGCCGAGATTGGGAGCTTTCATCAGGGCTTGCATGTAGCAACATACGGCCGCCGACGTTGGGAAGAATAAATGGAATAAGTCCAATAAGAATTCTCTCGATTCGGCCAATACCAGACGTTTGGGCGTTTCGCATTCTTCGCTCAGTTCGTTGTCCAATATACGCAATATCAAATCGCTGCAATCCGTCACGGCCGTAATGAATTCTTGCTTTTCTCGTACGGTCGGTGATCGATTTCTCGGATACAATAGATTGATGGATAAATCCAATAATCGGAGACAGAATATCGAAACGGCCGCCGCTCTTTCGCATTCCCATTCTCGAATTTTACCATCCGACATTAACGATAGGCTGCTCCTGGTCGATGCACGTTGTTGAGGCGTCGATACTGACGAGACGGGCGAGAATATCAGTTCCGTTGATAATGATAATAATTCCACCAATATGGAGAAGTATTTCGGCACCAATGCCAAGAAGAATCGTGGACTGAGCGGTTTGTCGATCAATGTGACGAATGTTGTTGAATCGGTTAACGTTGGACTGCCTGGCATTTTCTCCGACGGTGCTTGCTTGGATGGCGAATATAGGATCAATGGGATTTGACCAACGTGAACGTCCGTGCCATTATTTGATAACCTGCTATTTCGGAAATCTGAAAAAGAATTTTTTAGTTATGACACCTTTGCATCAAAATGAATCAACTTACGAAATGTAATTCCATCCTCTGTCAACACTGAAGGCATACCACCAGCACCGCAATCGCTGCTCGGTCCATTTACTGACGTCCATGCGATGTACCTGAAACAAGAGACCATAATAAAATAGCTCAAATTGTGTATCATGCAATTTCTAAGTGCAAATTCTCTCAAATGCGCCTGAACTTCCAATGCAAATTTCCAATATGTACATACCATCTATTAGCTTTGCACCATATTGGTTTCCCAAAAAATACGTGGCATTTCTCCTTCGGTCCACATTCGTAAAGGATCTCATCCGTTTCGGCTAACGTTTCCACCGATCGTTCCTCGTCATTACTGCCGTTGGTCGTCTTGAATAATTTGATTCTGGCCAAATATTCGCCTCGTCCACCGAATAATCCGTATCCGAGAATCCAAACGTCCTTGCTGACGCAAAATTGAATGGCTTCCACCGATTGCAACGAATATCCCCATCCGCCACCGAAGCTTTGAAATCGACATACTTCTTGGCAACTTTCTTTCAGTCCCGCGGTTAAAATATCCTCGCTTTGATCTTGATCAATCGACGTTCTAACGTTGGTGCATCCGGCCAAACGGAATTTGAAGGCGGATAATGAATAATAACAGGCCAATAAGCTCAGTCCCACTTGAGATTCGACCACTGATTGATGCTTGAGCGGAATCCAGAATTCGGGATTTTGAAGATAACTCAACGGATGGGCGAAGTTCACTTTCGTCGTCGGAACGTGACATCGTAATCGGCCGCTATCGGAGCAATAACTCCAGAACGTGTTGTAGTGTGGATCCAGACTCCACATGGCGTTCAATAATCCCGCATCGTCGGTCGCTCCGACACGCGACTTGGCTATTTTCAATTGCTGCGATGATCCATTGGTGACGCGTTTCAGAATGAAATAACTGCCTCGATCTTTCTTCGGCGATTTCGGGAATACGGCGAAGCCGAATTGATTGGCCGTAATGCAGGCATTGTTCAACGCGGACGTCGTCAGCAGGTTTTGTTCGTAGATAATCAATGAAACGTCTCCGCCGGCACTGATCTGAAAAAGGAACCATTAAATCGATGGATAAAATGCGTGCATTGCATCTCAAACTCTATGCTGCATAATTTGCAAAACCTGCATCTTACCCAATTGGCCGTTTTCTTCGAATCGGCGCCGAAGCCTTCCACTAGGCCTGGTGCGGCGAACCAGGGGCTGGATGAACGTCCATCTCGCCCGAGTTGACCATTGTGATGCTTTCCAAACGTGTAGACGAGTCCGTCGGTCGTTCTGATCACGCAATGATTGGCACCCGCCGCCACTTGAGCCGTCACAACGCTGGTTGGTAATAGAACGAATTGCGGTCCAATACGACTTTTCAAATCTCCAACGCCCAATTGACCGTGACGATTGCTGCCGAATGTGATCACGTGGCCGTCGGTTGTCCTCACAATTGTATGGTAATTCCCGCACGCAACTTCGGCTGCTCTGCAGTCACCCACCTGAAAGAAAGCGATTCAAGTTTTAGAAAACATCGAGAATTTAAAAACCACTTACTGGTCTCAGGATTAATTTTGCTGGCATCAATTGGGGATACGGTTGAGCACCGACGCTTTCTCCTTCGCTGTCGCGTTCCGAACCGGACGCACGATGATATTGCTTCCCGCACGTTCTGCAGACGCCGCATTTAGCACATCCGGATAATCCTGGTCCACATCCGCAAACGGTTCCTTTGGCTTTGTCCTTGGAATTCGGACAGACATAACCGCGAGCCGAACAGAATCCACACGCCGTACAGATGGTTGCCGTTTCCCGAAGCCAAATATGTTCATTCGGTGCGCAGAGTCGAATCGGAGCGGCGTTGTATCCGGCCGACCATCCAGCGATAGCTGCAGCTAGCGATGCGGGACCCGCGTCTGCACGTCCACTCGAATCGTCGTCGGTTTTCGATCGATCACTGTCGCTGTCGGCGGCGGCGGTTATAGCTCGGAATGTTGCTAATTCAGCTCGACCACATTGTCCCAAATGATTGGCTCCGAACGTGTAGACGTGACCGTGTCTGGTGACGGCGACGGCGTGAGTCTTTCCCATGGCCACTTGAGCAATATGGACTTGTTCCAATCCCAATATTTGACCGGTGTCCGGATTCGAATACGGCGCTTGTTTTCCCACACCAGCAACGAACAGGCGTCCATTGTCAGTCAATAGAACGACGGTGCCATCCGAACAAGCACCACCAATAAGACGACGATTATTCGGAGCAGACACGCGTTGCGGTCTTTGGATGCTGACGTTTGGTCGATTCGCTGGCGATTTCGTCGTTGCTTGATTTGCAGCAGTCTTTTTTAAAGCTCCGGGCGCTACGAAATAGGCTTGACCGCTTGTGCAGAGCAGCAATACGCTGACGCCATCCGCACTTGGAATAATATTGGCCACTGATTCGGGTACCTGAAAAAGCACGCGTTTAGCTTTGAGTTCACATGAAAATATAAGAATACATACCGATAACTCTTTCCAGCGTACAATTGCAGTATCCAGAGCTCGTTCCTCTTGGATTTCTCGTTTTCCTTCTCGTCGTCCGATGAATACCCGACCGCTTTTGTCCAATAGTAAAGCGGCTTCTTTTAGCACCTTGATATAATTGACTTGGTCGGCCATCGAATCGTATTTCGAAATCAAATCGGCCGCACTGATCCACGGATGATGATCTCCCAATGGTAATAGTTTGCATTCGGTAATCGGAAATCTCAGCTGATCCTCGTCCACGGTTGAGAAACAGTCGTTCAATGCGGTCAATGTCAATATTTTGGCCGATTCTTGGATGTTCAATAAATAAAACGACGCTCCATCGCTGCACAACGATCCTTGAGCCACTTGCGGAGCCAATAGAATCTCGCCGACGTCCATTAGAGTTTCATTGTCCAATACGAATATTTTCGTGGAATGTTGACGTCGTAAATACAGCACATTATTGCAGCACGCCAACCACGCGTCGCTGGTAGCTTTCAATTGCACGTTCCGAACGTAAACGGTGCCCAATTTGGTTTCTCCGCATCCGGTACCTGAAATAAAAGCTGTTACTATAAATAACACTAAATTTAAACATGGCTTACCAATTTTGTACAGACCAGAATCGTTGATAACGTAAATAAATCGGCCGTCGCCGGCCAACGAGGCGTATTTCGGTTTAGCGTCGTCGAAATGAGTGGACGACGATGAAGACGGTTGCTGCGGATATGATGAGACGATGAACGAGAATAAAACATTCGCATCGGTCAATGGCCAACGCGTCCAATCGGCGTCGGCATAATAATACGATCCGCTAATTTGTTTGAACGCCAGCCGGTGAAGTGCGTAAAAGTTCTCAGGTATTCCGATATAAATACGATCCCGTAGAAGCCGTTTCCTTTCTTCCGACGTATTGAGCACTGTTGATAAATAAATCAATGCCGTTTCCAATAATAATTCCGGCGTCTATAAAAAGAGAAATCATCAGAATCAGAAGCATGAATATTCACAAACTGAACTTACCCCGTATGCAACAGCCAATGCAATCATACAGCTACTGGATGTCGTTGCAATATCCTCGCACGGCGATGATCTCAATTCGGTCAATAATTGATACAGTCCCATAATGAATTCTTTCGGTTCCGCCGCCAACGCTTCCGGTTGCAAAGCGCCCAATAAATGCAATAGCGAATTCAATGCCGAACTGCAGCAGATGGGGCTTTTGTCGCTGATTTCGCTCAATAAAGTTCGTAGACAATGCAATCCGACGCTGACCATTCGGAACGTTTGTTTGGCTGCTGGCGGTACGTCCGAACCGGAAACCGCGTCGTCCACAATAACGGCGTCTTCAGGCAATTGCCCAGAATCTCTACTCATCGGAGCAGTCGTTGTTGAAGTCGGATAACCGGTAATTCCTCCGTGTTGACTGGTCGAATCGGCCAATTTCGCTTTTCCCATCGTAGTTGGCACACAGAATTTCAATAATTCGCCGAATTTCAATGTCAACTGCCTGGCGGTGTTGAATGCTCCGAAACTGGACGGATTCACGGCCATTGATAGCGTATTGAGGCTGAGCGATTTCTCCGGTACCGTGCCACCATTCTCCAATTGATATCGATGACCGAGATCGTTCTGATAATCGTTGGGAGCCGATGGACGAAACGGAATAGCGCCGGTCGATGGTTCTTGATCGTGATCTCCTCCGAAACCGACGGCAGTATTTCTGGCGTTAGCTGAGTCGTTCAACGGGGCCAAACCGGATGGTCTGGATAATAAATGCTCCACTAATGCTCCGTATCGTTGAGAGATGCTTTCCAAATAATCCGACGAATATTGTTGTTGTTGAAAATGCCTCAGAAATGTGGATCCCATTGCAGTGGCCTGAAAATAAGGTTCAGTTAATATCAAAAAATAAACCATGCACCTTTCATTACCTTCAGTGAATATTTATCGAGTGGAATCAAGTGAATATTGGTGAGAATATTTCACATAATATCATTGCTGATGATCCTGAAATAATGATTGTAAATATCTCATAAAATCTATGAAATACTGCCTTACTTTGTAATGATCAGCTTCTTCTACAATCCGTCGCCATATCGATATTCATTGAATCTCAAGTCACGTCCATTCGTCGACAATCTAAAAAGGTGAATCATGAAATCAATAATTCAGTTTATGCAAAAAGGCTTACCGTTGATCAGCAGATCTGAATTGAGACTCATTGTAGCATCAATAGATCCATGGAATTTATTTACACATTGATTGGAATGTTGTTGAACTTTTATAAATTTGGAAAAGTCAATATTATTGGCAATGAATTTATTTCCTCCCATTTTGGTTATGAGCCAGCTGATGGGGAACATGCTTGATATAAAGCGCTCTAGTAAAGTTAGGATTCAACCTGAAAGTTTTACCGCGAATTTAAAATTTGCATATGTTTCACGAGCTACCGTACTCCTACAAAATAATTGATAAACCTCAATCTGAGCCAAAAGTTGAAAATGTGCGGCTGCAATGCCATTTCCAGGCAGCCGGCTGGCAGGGGCAACGTGGCAGCCGAAAATTTGCGTATTCGTGGATTTGGTTGGACAGCGAATTTCGTGAAAAGCTGATTGGATTCGTGAGAATTCGTGGCTGCCAATTTCTAGCTCATTATTATTTATTGAATAACCACGTATATTCTGTGAAATGGGTGGAAATCAAAGCGTTCCGATTCCTGGCGGCGGAAGTGAAGGTTATCATGTTTTGAGGGTAAGCATGGGTTTTTTTCTTGAAAATTTAGCACTAAATTAGAAAAATTAATTTTTGCAGGTTCAAGAGAATTCGCCGGGGCAAAAAGCTGGTCTGGAACCATTTTTCGATTTCGTCGTAGCCGTTGGGAATCAAAGATTGGTAATTTGCAAGGATTTTCAATAATTTCTCAAATGAATTGCAAACGTGTATATTTTCAGGACAAAGATAACGATACGCTGAAAGAAATTCTCAAACAACACGTGGAACGACCGTTGGAATTGACTGTGTACAATAGCAAAAGTCAAACCGTTCGTGAAACTCAAATCACCCCTTCCCAATATTGGGGCGGTCAAGGATTATTGGGCATTTCAATTCGATTTTGTTCGTTCGACGGAGCTAATCAAAATGTTTGGCATGTTTTGGTAAGCGTTGATATGTTTATTTATTGCTGAATATTATACAGGAATTTTTATTACAGGAAGTGCATCCGAATTCGCCGGCTTCAATTGCGGGTTTACGACCGAATACGGATTACATACTAGGCGCCGAGTCGGTTTTGAACGAGGTAAATAATAGGTTTTTCTTATAAAGAGCTGTGGACTAATGATCGCATTTTTTCCAGGCCGACGATTTGTTCGCTTTGGTTCAAGCGAATGAAGGGAAACCGTTGAAATTGTACGTGTATAATTTGGAAACGGATTCCGTTCGCGAAGTGACGTTGACTCCGAACAGCGCCTGGGGCGGAGACGGAAGGTAATTGCATTTTTTATTGCTTATATTTATGCAATGCTAAGATAATCTTGCTTTCAGTTTGGGCTGTGATATCGGCTTTGGTTATTTACATCGAATACCAGCGTACACCGATCGTTCTGCTCCGCAACCGACTCAAGACGCTGCAGCTAATGCTGAGGCTACGGTAAGATTTTGAGTTCATTTATTCACTGCATATGCAATATCTTTATTTCAGGTGGTCAGTACCATGCCACCAACGTCGCAAGTTCAGCAACCGTCGCCAATTCAAGTACCGGCTCCGAACGTTCCCATCAGCAAGGTTCAGCCAATATTTTCGACGTCGATCACTTCCATGATGACCGGCGCGCAACCGACCAGCGCCTCGCCTTTGATGAACGGCTATAACAACAATCCCGTCGTGTCTGGTGCGGAAATGATGACGTCATCTATGGTCACGCAACCGACGACGACGATGAATGCATCCAACGTGTCAATGCCAATTGGATCGACCAGCGGAGAGTCGATGATGGCACCTGTTTATTCGTCCGGAATGCCGCCACCGTTTCCGTACAGTACTGCGCAAGCTACGACCGCTGCAATACCGCCACCGATGTCGTCGTTTCCTGGTCAACCAACGACAGCTCAAAATACGATGCCACCGTCGTCATTTTACACGCCTCAACCGAGGATGGATCTACCAAAACCGGGCGGTCTGATGAATATGGGAGGAGGAAATACCGTATTGCAATCTCAATTTATTCCCAATCCACCTACGATCGGATCACAACCGCAACACCAGCAACCGTACGCGTCACCGTTTTCGTTATCCAATTTCCCAACGCCAGCATCATTGCCTGGAGGTAAGGAGATGTGTGATTAGAATTTACAGGATCATGCAATGGTTCTTTTTCAGGCGCGGCGGCTCCTCCACGCTCAACAGCGCCCATGTTCCCAACGGCTACGACTAGCGGATATCAACCACCGCCCATGTTTCCAATGCCACCATTGAGCAGCTTGGGCATCACTGGTTCGGCGCCTTATCCGCCACCAATGATGAGCGGCCAGTCTACGACGCAAATGGCATGTGAGTATTCTGAATTGCTAATCTCAGATTATGATACTGAAAAAGCCCCTGTTTCAGCATCAATGTTCCCACCACCGTTACCGCAACAGTCGGCCACGGATGCACAGAAGCAATGGTCATCACCGTTCAGCTCGCCCAGCTATTCAGGTATGATGTTTAATGTAATTGCTGCAACATCTCCAAAGTAATCTGCGTTTCAGGCGGTCACGGTCACTCGCACGATCACGGTGGACACGGTCATTCGCACGACGATGGACACGGACACGGTCATTCGCATTAAAGATCAATTCAATGATGGCATTCGAGACCATCATCCACTCGCATCAAAAGTGGGGGACGTTGGGCGAGATTTTCAGATATATTCTTTCGTACACGATTTTCAACTGCTGTGCAAAAATTGGCGTTTGGGAATAGGGTTATATACTATAATTATTGTGATGGTTTTTCTATGCGGTTATTATAATGTTGGATTCGAATTAAATCATCCGTGAAAAACTGGATTGGATAATTGCGAATTTAACCGTATTGCGGTTGATATCTAAATTGATCAGCGATTTTACTGGATGATAATCATGTCGTCTTTTAGAGTTTGAAAAGATTCCAAGATGACTACGATCGAAATTGAATCCGCTGAGTAAGTATAAATTATCGATTTCAATGATCAGCATTTGAATGTTGATCTTGATTTCAGTGTCGTTCGATTGATGGAGCAATATTTGAAAGAGAATAATTTGATGAGGACGTTGCAAATGCTGCAGGTAAGTGATGGCTCGTGATTGGCCAATCATAGATTCTGGCTGATAACAGAATCTGACTGATTTCAGGAAGAAACCAATATCACGTTGAATACGGTGGATAGCGTGGACAGTTTTATGGCCGATATCCAAGCCGGACGTTGGGATACTGTATTGAAAATCATTCAACCGTTGAAATTGCCAGCGAAAAAGCTAATCGATCTCTATGAACAGGTGAGTCTTTACCAAATTCTTGAATAATGGTGCTGTGCAGCACTTTTAGTGCCGTTCTGACGTGCGTTTTATTTTCGGATGGTCATCGAACTGATCGAATTGCGAGAATTGGGCGCAGCCAGGCTTCTACTACGACAGACCGATCCAATGGTGCTCTTGAAACAAGTGGAACCAGAGCGATACGTGCGATTGGAGAATTTACTGGCCAAATCGTATTTCGATCCGAGAGAGGTATGCGAATTTGCGAAAATTCATGCTGGATATGCAAAATTGCCCTTTTCAGGCTTACGCTGAAGGCAGTAGCAAAGAGAAACGTCGGAATGCCATTGCGCAATCGCTGTCGGCCGAAGTCAACGTGGTACCGCCGTCTCGTTTATTGGCTTTATTGGGGCAAGCGTTGAAATGGCAACAGCACCAAGGCCTGCTTCCACCGGGTACTCAAATCGATCTATTCCGCGGCAAAGCGGCCATCAGAGAACAGGAAGAGGAGCGGTATCCAACTCAATTGGTGAAGGTCATCAAGGTAAGCATTCTTGCAGCCAAAATCATAAAATATTAATTTATGCTTTCCCTTTTCAGTTCAGTCAAAAATCACATCCGGAATGCGCTCGATTTTCGCCTGATGGTCAATATTTGGTCACTGGCAGTATTGACGGATTCATCGAAGTGTGGAATTTCATTACTGGCAAAGTTCGAAAGGATCTGAAATATCAAGCTCAGGTAAAATATGATTGAATGATTTATTATCGAAAACATCTGGAACTTTTTCTTCAGGACAACTTCATGATGATGGAAGAAGCCGTATTATGCTTGTGCTTCAGTCGAGATTCCGAAATGTTGGCGACCGGAGCTCAAGATGGAAAAATAAAAGTGAGCATTGATGATTATCGTTGCTGATGATAAATTCGATTCCCATTTTAGGTATGGAAAATCCAGACCGGCCAGTGTTTGAGGCGTTTCGAGAAAGCCCATAGTAAAGGCGTCACTTCGATTCAATTCTCCAAAGATAGCTCGCAATTGCTGACGTCTTCATTCGATGGGACATTGAAGTAAGAGTAATCTCAAGTCCAGGTTTACTGGACGTGCATGTTTCCATTTTCCAGGATACACGGATTGAAAAGCGGAAAGACGTTGAAGGAATTCAGAGGCCATACGTCGTTCGTCAACGAAGCCACGTTTTCTCAAGATGGTCATTTCGTCATGTCCGCTTCGTCCGATGGAACAGTCAAGATCTGGAATGTGAAGGTAAAACCAATTGGATGCTCGATTTCGTGCTAATGCATGAAGAATTATTTCAGACGACCGAAGCCGTTAGTACGTTCAAATCATTGGGCGGTCCGACCAGCGATATCACTGTGAATAGCGTCCATGTAATGCCGAAGAATCCGGAGCATTTCGTCGTTTGCAATCGATCGTCGAATGTGGTGATCGTGAATATGCAAGGACAGGTATGTGTTTTTGCAAGCTTTGAGGTCTTGAGACCTTCTCTAAGCTGATTTCTAAGTACACCCCTTATCAGGTCGTCCGCAGTTTCTCGAGTGGCAAACGCGAAGGCGGTGATTTCGTGTGTTGTACCGTATCACCACGAGGCGAGTGGATTTATTGCGTCGGCGAAGATATGATCCTTTATTGCTTCTCGACGTCTTCGGGGAAATTAGAAAGCACCATGCAAGTACACGAGAAAGAAGTGGTCGGAATTACTCATCACCCGCATCAGAATTTATTGGCCACTTATTCGGATGATGGATTATTGAGATTATGGAAGCCATCTTAGAATTCTGATTGATTGTATGCTTTGTATCCTTGACACAATTATTCTCATTTTGAATTGCGCAATGCACATGTCATTCGAAAATTCTGTCGTCCTTGATCTTTGGTCATTTGATTATTTTACAAAGAATGAAGCCAAGGATGGCATATGCATATATATTTTCCTGTATAATTGATCGCGGAGAAGCGATTGTTGAAGTCAAAATCGAGCTATCGCGTCTGTATCGAAAATCGATCATTTCCGATCGGATGCCTAAATATCGATCGTACGACGAAATGAATATGATCTTTAGAATCAGCATGTCAAATTGTCCAAGAAAATGCGCGTTTCGTTAATAGATCGTATGTATTTAAAATTCGAAATTCTAAAATTGCCTATCCTACAGTACATAATATTTGGATCAAGCAAATTTCGCTAAAACGCAGATGCGGGAGCCATCTTGAGGTGTTTCCGTATACAATCGATCATCCTCTTTCCATTGATCACGGTCTGATCACTTGAAAATCGATATATCAGAAATCGATATTTATGATCAACTTCCTAATTACTGGTCCGATCGAAAATGGAAGTGATCAATGGGTTCTTCGTAGCCTACTAACCAATAATCAACTCAATGATCATGTAAATCGAGTGATTTTCGCCTTGTGAGGCGTATCGAAAATCCCACTTGAGCGGTTACAGTATGCCATGCAAATCGGCATCGATTTTCCGCGATCACAGAGTGGTTGAGACGACATATAAACATTGTTTCCTATACAATTGATCATGCTCTATCTCCTGGTGTTGATCAAATCGATCAGAAATCGATATATTGGAAATCGATATTTCTGATCAAGTCTGCCAATATTGATCAGATATCAAAATGAAGCTGATTTTTGTAATGAGCATGCTTATTTATCCCAGAAAATATGCATTCGGATCATCAATCATATCAAAATCGATTTTTGAAATTTGAATGTGGCTACCCTTCACCATATGATCTTTGATCAACGATTACTTGGCAGACAACAAGGCAAGACCAGGACTGTTTATGCGTTTTCCTGGATAATCGATCATGCTCTATCGATTGGCGTCGTCAAAATTGAGCTATCACCCTTCTACCGGAAATCGATCACACTGATCAGATCTCTAAATATCGATCACACAGCAAAAATCGATATTCTGATCATATTTGTAAATACTAACTTCTCGTCAAAATAAACGACGCTATCATGTGTTCAGCATGGTTAATTATATCGGAAAATATGCTTCTTGATCGATTTTGGTGATTATATTGTCCTTGTGAAGAGGTTTGAAAAATCGATAATTTTAAACCTTTGGACCCTCTCAAAAGGCCATTACTCGATCGATAATCATGAGCAGAACTTATTTCCCTATAGAATCGATTGTGCTCTATCCAATGACCACTTCAAAATCGGTCCGCAATCGACATTTGGGAAATCGATAATTTTGATCAATTTATCGATTATCGATCACACAGAAAAATAAATGTGATTTTTGGAATAAGCAGGGTTAGTTTATCAATAAATCCCCTTTACATGTTGACATTTTCCGTAGAAGGAGGCTTGGTAAAGCTTTGAAAATCTTGGATTGTAGCGGTTACAGTATGCCAAATTAAAATGATTCCACACGTTATGATGCCCTACTTCGAAATTTTGAATTCCCGGCATCGATTGCCGCTTATATCAAACAGTCGAGTCTCGGCTGCTAACCTGTGCGAAAGCATTGGGCAACGAAAAATTCCACGATATTTGGTTTATCTAATCCACGAGAATTTTATAAAATCAGAAAACCAAGTATAAATTTCTGATATCGGTTTTGTTATTTCGCGATTCCCGTAATGGCAGCAAGAAAATCAGCCGTCGCTTCATCGTTGGGCCGTGCTATTATCAAATCAAGAGAAAAGAAAATCAGATCGAAAAAGACCGGCGTCCAAGATTCCGATGATTACGAGGATTCAACGAAGAAAATTGCCAAATCCATCGTCGAGGAGAATGATTTGGACGAATTCTTGGCGAAAGCGGATTTGTCCGGAACTAATTTCGAGGCCGAACGTGAGAATGTGAAATTCATTTCCGTCGACGATAATAAATTGGTGGATATTCGGAATATTACGGAATTACGGAATATTGAAGAAGCCCAAGAACGTTTGAAAGGTCGATTACGTATTCCGAGACGACCCGTATGGACGACGGATATGACCGCCAACGAATTACGAGATATTGAGAATCGCAGCTTCTTGGAATGGAGACGTGAATTGGCTGATTTGGAACAGGTGAGATTTTTGAAGATATTTTTTAACCTTGATGGCCTTTGGCTCATGTTAGCCTTATATTTCTGAACTAATTACTTTCTATTTCAGGAAGAACACATCTTATTGACGCCATTCGAACGGAACGTGGAAGTGTGGAGGCAATTATGGCGTGTTATTGAACGCAGCGATATTATTGTCCAAATCGTGGATGCCAGGAATCCGCTTCTATTTCGGTGTCTGGATCTGGAATCGTACGTCAAGGAAATCGATTCGGCCAAGGTCAATTTCATATTGGTCAATAAGGCGGATTTATTGACTGCAAAACAACGCCTGGAATGGGCTCATTATTTCCAACGTGAAGGTATGTAATGAATGATAATTACTGTAAGCATAGCAGGGAAATACTGCGCATGATGCACGTCATACTGAAAAGATCAGATGGACTTATATGTATATCTTTGCAGGGATACCAATAGCATTTTGGTCCGCCGCCACATTGGACGACGAATCCAGCCAATGTTCAACGACCGAACCGGCCAAGGATTCCAACGCTGAGCCATCAAATACGGACTCGGATGAGGATGAAAGCGGTTCAGATTCGGAGAATTCAATTGACGACGACCAACACGAACCGGAATCGCAGCCGGATATTGAAGCCAGCAAAGAGACTATTCAAAACGACCATATTTCATCAGCCAACGTCGATCATTCCGAGGCAGCTGAATCGCCTGACGGAACGAATATTCTCAACCGCGCACAGCTAATGGATTTATTGAATTCATTTCGTCCGGATAAGAAACCGTCCGACCAAACGCTCACCATTGGAATGGTGGGCTATCCGAACGTTGGCAAGAGCTCGACCATCAACAAATTGATTGGTCAAAAGAAAGTGGCCGTCTCAGCAACACCCGGAAAGACGAAGCATTTCCAAACGTTATTCATCGACGACAAAGTGTGCCTATGCGATTGCCCCGGTTTGGTCATGCCGTCATTCGTCGTCAGCAAAGAGGAAATGATCGTCAGCGGTATTCTACCTTGCGATGAAATGCGTGACTGCAAACCGGCCATCGGCGTCATCTGCTCTCAAATCGACAGGCGGATATTCGAACGCATTTATGGAATTATGCTTCCGAAACCGGGAGAATGCGACCCGCCCGACCGAAAGCCAACACCGCATGAACTGTTGACGGCGTACGCATTCGTTCGTGGATTCATGAGCACCAAGGGGATTCCGGATGAATCGCGAGCCGCTAGAATTATCATCAAGGATTACGTCAATGGTCGTCTGCGATATTGTCACGCACCGCCCAACGTGGATCAGAAATCATTCGACGACGGCCAGGAAGAACCGACGATGGTTGCGGTACGTAATCGCAACGAAACGTTGGCCGTTTTGCAACGTCGGCACCTGTTGGACGAAAAACCGAAAACGTCCGATATCGATCGCGTATTCTTCAAGGATACCGGCGGAGGCGTCCATGTGAAAACGTCTAAGAAAGCGGCCGTGGATGGGAAACGTCACAATAATCGGAATAAGAAAGAGAAATTGAGGAGATTATATGGACATTTAGACGCGTAAACGGTGATTATCACGCGAATAATGCATTATTTTTTGAAAGGTGATTGATGATTGGTAAAATAGACATGCTAAATCAGTTTGATGCTGCTTTCTTGAGGTTAATACCATTGATACCTTGATTTTTTTCAATTATATTAAGCAGATAGAATTTTTGTGCAAGATTATCCAAATCATAGGCATACTGTAATGTTCAAGATGTACTGACTGATCAGATGATCCACTAATATCAGCATATAAATCCGTGTGAACGTACGCTCATAATCGATTGCACAAATCGCAGGATGTAATGGCGAAAATGTCGACTTGTGAAGCATAGGGAAATTCCAAATTTTCAAACCTTTTCAGAAGCATAATAATTATGGTATAGCGATGAAAGTGACATATTTTCCTCGTAAGAAAGCCATGCTCCTTCTTTTGCCTTTGTCATATTTCGAATATCGTGCGTATTTAGAAAGTTGATCAAAATGATCGATTTCTGAACTATCGATTTTCAAGTGATCAGACCGTGATCGTTGGATAGAGCGTGGTCGATACTATAGGAGTACACTCCTAGATGGCTCCCGTACCTGCTTTTTTGCAGAAATTTCATGATCGAAATTTTATGTTACTGGAGGATAGGCAATTTTAAATTTCAAATTCTTGATACGTTTGACCAGTGAACGAAACGCACATTTTCTAGGACAAGTCGACGTGCTGATTCTAAAAATCACATTTATTTCGTCGTACGATCGATACTTAGGGATCTGATCAGAGTGATCATCTTCTGGTAGCGACGTGATAGCTTGATTCTGATAACACCAATCGATTCCCCGCTCTTGATTGTCCAGGAAAATATATGCACATGCCATACATGTCTTCATTCTGTGCAAAAATATCGATGATCAATAAAAAAATCGATTTTTTGAATGATCATTACACGGGACATGCCCGATTTTCTGAAAATTCATGGGTAATGGATGCGTGTATTAGCGGTTACAGTATGCCATTGAATGCTTATCGGTGCCCTTGGCTTCGGGTCTCTTAAGAGTGACTTCCTGAGAGAATTCACCCAGGCCTATTGAAGGGCGGACCATTTGAAAAACTGAAAATGGCTGATTA